>BLKR01004941.1:0-93520 GCA_011170035.1 Teleogryllus occipitalis | reverse complement strand
TCTTTCAAAACACGCCCCGTTCGGAAGCTGCGATTGCCACTCCGACCGGCTTTCTTTCGTGAAACCCTGCCGGAGCACACACGGGAGAATGCGACCGAGAAAACGGCGTCCTAGACTGCCACGGGACTGCACAGGGAGGGAAACAACGGCGGCTTATGGGGGGCTGGAGCACTCCGCCCGCGATGCGCGTTCGACGGCGCCGTGCGCAGGCGCAGTGGCGATCTCTGGAAATGCCTTGACATGTCTCGAAGATATAACACTCGGGTAGCATAAGTTTTTAAGAGAAGTGTGATATTGAACGAAGAGTGTCAGATATCTCTCCACTTAAATGGGCTTTCGCACTAGCGCGCGAAACGCGAACGCATTGCTGTGCAGTGTTGCATTCATAAAAATATTAATGGAAAATTGTATGTGTATTCTCTTGTATTTTAAAGTGAGTTGCAATTACAAAACCATTCCGAAGTATTCAAACCCCACGTGTATTTTGTAAACGCATGTTTTAGGCTACGTTTCAATGTGTTTTGAGAAACCGAAATCAGAGAGTTCGTTTTTCTGTCAAGGGTGTTTGTGCAACTAACAATGAATAACGTTGAAAATATGAAACGCAAGAAATCCAATGATTTCAATGAAATAGCTGCAGAAAAATTTTCTGAAAAGAAACTGGAATGGAACTGTTCGGCATGCTATCACACTTCATACGATGATTTGTGTCTAATTGCCATTAGTTATGTTAATGAGTGTAAATGTATGGATGTAATGTAATGTACGTCTGTGTGTGTGTGTGTGTGTGAGAGAGAGAGAGAGAGAAAAGGGGAGAGGGAGGGTGAGAGAGGGAGGAAGGGAGATATAAGAGAAACGTTGCACACACTAATGGCATGACCACGAGCCGCCACTGATACAACTGCAATTTCAACTTACTTGATCGCATAAAATCGTGAATGATGTTCATGAATCACCGTCCTGCAAAACGACAAACGCCGCGCATTTTTTAGTCAGTACGCCGTATGCAACAGCATGTCCTGGCCAGGTAGCAGATCGTACGACGCGGTGCGCAGTTTATGAATATTACTTTTTACAATTCCCGCGATAATCACAACTTTTGAGTCATCAGCACTCGCGAAATAAGTCAAACTCTAGATAAAATCTTCATTTAAATACATTACGGGAATAAGAAATGTGCACAGTGATCAAAAATAGTTTTGGTGCGTAAATCATCCTAATTTTTTTAGTTGTTTTGAAATAGAAAAAAATATTTAAGAAATATCTACAAACAAGAATTATACAGAAGAAAAACAGACGTCAACGATGACTGAAATGGTCAGAGCGGGTTGCGACTGGCCTCATGGTCGCGAGATCCGAGCAAGTGAGAGTCGACTGATGTGGGTTTTCAAAACAAGTGATCACTGATCATGTTTCCTTCAAATTATGAATCTCCTAATAGTATAGTCAACTAGCGGTGCTACAGAATGGCACAGACTTTCTCGTAGCAACATTTTCTACTATCCTTGGTGTGTACTGGCTTTAAGGTCCATTCTCTGGCCAACTGCCATCTATCGTCACCGAAAGTACATTTTCTTGACATTTTCCCAACTTTTCGGTTTCTTAATAGTAGAACCAAAATATCACTTCAATATTAGTAAGGAAGAGTAAAAAAAAAGTATTTTCTGAAAAAATAAAAGAATACTCCAAAAATCAACTTTACGTCATATAAAACAATGCTATTACCACTATCCACAGGAGAAGCTTGATAAAAATATTTGGAGTCATTTTTGAGAAAATGGCTTTTGAGTGTTTCTGAAAATGCGGAATTTTGAGCTCATTTTAACAGAAAATGTTGAATTTTCGAGAAACTTTATATGACTTTATTTAAAGCACATGTGTTCATTAGTGCAATAACGTGAAGAAATCACCTGTAATGTAAATCATACCGCCGTGGGAGACAAGTCAAAAAATATATTTTTGTAATTTTTGAAAAAACTAAAGCAAAGAGCAATGTGGCGTTTATGTCATCGTCTAGGATTCGTTTGGCACTAACCCTACCAAATATTTAAACAAAAAAATTGGAGCGGTTTTTGAGAAAATCTTGTTTTAGTTACTTTTAAAATTGCAAATATTGCACGCACTATCGCAAGAAAACTAATAAAATTTTCAAACAAATTTACATGACCTTTATGACAACTATTTATGGAAAACAAATTTCATTTGTATCTCTGTCTTCAATTTTGTAGTTGTAGGAAGATGCCGAAAAATTTCAAACTTTTGGAATTTTCGGCAATGCAGCGTTAACCGTGAAAATGCCTATGCCACCTTTATAAGTGTATTTTACTCTATTCTTACAAGAAACTTAAAGAAAAAATTTGGAGCCATTTTTTAGAAAACTTTGAAAATGCCCGGGAAAGTCATGTAAAATCTTAAAGAATGTTTTTCAAAATTTCAAAGCTTCAACTACAACCAGATTCTCATATGTTTATTCAATTTGGAAAATATTGTACTCGTGGTTTAGGCGCTAGTAGTGTTTACAGACAGAGATACGGACAGACAGATTGATTGATTGATATTTTCGTGTTTCCAGGCACGTCAACTAGCGGTGATGATTTGATCATTAGTTCCGTGAGTGTAGTGCATGTTATTTCTCGGGAGATGGCGGTGATCTTCCCCCGCTGGATGGCGAGATCCGGTGCCGGCCTACCGCCGGCTAGTGGACCTTACCAGGACTCTTCCACCTACAGGGCACCGCCCCAGCCGGGTCAAGCTCGAAGTTCTCAACCGGTCTCCCGGAAAATGTGATTGTATAGTGCATGTTAGTGTAAGGGGAAAGGATAGGACAAGGAAGAGGAAGGACAGATCGCGCGCGGTCCGTGGCCCGTTTGGTAGGGTACTGCTCCGGCATTCGCCCGGTGTTGATTGGAGAAACCACGGAAAACTACCGATCAGAGCAGCCGGCCGCTAGAATTCTCCTCCAGACAGCAGCTGAATTGGACCTAGCTGAAAAGCTAGTGGAGAAAATCCTGCCGCCGTCAGGACTCGAACCTAAGACCTCCCGGTCAGTGGCACGGCAGTGGCATCAATTGATGTACAGAGCTACCTCTCCCGGTCACGGACAGAGAGAGAGACGCACGGACAGACAGAGAGAGGCGGACGGACAGACAGAGACAGACAGGCAGACCGAGACGGACAGACCGAGACGGACGGACGGACGGACAGACCGAGACGGACGGACGGACGGATGGACACGGACCGAGACGGACGGACGGACGGACGGACGGACAGACCGAGACGGACGGACGGACGGACGGACGGACGGACCGAGACGGACGGACGGACGGACAGACCGAGACGGACGGACGGACGGACGGACGGACGGACGGACAGACCGAGACGGACGGACGGACGGACAGACCGAGACGGACGGACGGACGGACAGACCGAGACGGACGGACGGACGGACAGACCGAGACGGACGGACGGACGGACGGACAGACCGAGACGGACGGACGGACAGACCGAGACGGACGGACGGACAGACCGAGACGGACGGACGGACGGACAGAGACGGACAGACAGAGACGGACAGACAGGCGGACAAAAAAGCCAGAGGCGGACAGCCAGCCAGAGGCGGACAGCCAGCCAGAGGCGGACAGACAGCCAGAGGAGGACAGCCAGCCAGAGACGGACAGACAGCCAGAGGCCGACAGACAGCCAGAGGCGGACAGCCAGCCAGAGACGGACAGACAGCCAGAGGCGGACAGACAGCCAGAGGCGGACAGACAGCCAGAGGCGGACAGACAGCCAGAGGCGGGCAGACAGCCAGAGGCGGACGGACAGCGAGAGGCGGACGGACGGACAGACAGCCAGAGACGGACGGACAGCGAGAGGCGGACGGACGGACAGCGAGAGGCGGACGGACGGACAGGCAGCGAGAGGCGGACAGACAGGAAGAGACACGGACAGGCAGGCAGACAGACGTTTTGAAAAAAACAAAAACAAAACAGTTTCGATATCAGGGGACCCCAAAACGTGTATATCCGTTGAAATCTCGAAATCGATTTTCCGCAGTATTACATAACTTTCTCTGTACTACGTATATTACTCCGTATACGGGAATGTACAAATTGTCTATATTCACGCAAACTTATGCGAACAGTACTCAAATTTTCGAGAAATTGCATACGATCTTATTTCAAAATCTGTCTTCAATGGACAGATATCATTAAGGGAAAAATCTATCTTCAATATCTTAGTTATAGGAAGACGTCGATTTGAACTTTTGCAATTTTCGAAAAATAAAAGATTTCAACGAACATGAGACCTGCATGACCTGTTAAGCGTTTATTATAGTATCCGACAACAATATTTAATCACAAAATTTTAACTAATTTAAAAAAAAATAAAAATGTCCCTCGGGGCTTATTGATAAGTACCCTCTCCCCCCCAAAAAAGACTGAAATATCGATTTCAAATTCAGGGGCCGCGACATCAACCAGATCGATAGAGATATATCAATTTGGGAGAAACTCGGTTGAACCGTTTAGGCACTAGTGTTCACTACAGCCGCGCACGGACGGACGGACAGACAGACAGACTTTTGCCGTGAAACAATTTTTCAGTATCAAGGACGCTCAAAACGTGGATTTTGACTACGTGTTCAGAGGAATAATTTACTATATTTATACTACTAAGTCTACACTGCGTAAGCAGTAGCGAGAAAGTAAAAATGCGGATGCCGGAAATAAAACGTCAATCTAAATGTGGTTACGAAGCAAATCTTTGCGAAAAAACACATGCATTTTAAATTGATCTATAACATTTTCATACTATGGTTTAACATTTTGCTGTGAATGTACGGATGTCATTGGCATCACAATGCGGTCACGCCACCTGAAGTTGCTGCCTCCGCACAATGTTCCATCGTTTTGACAAGTGTTTCGTTTGGAGTAAACACCAAACAATAATGCAACACCTGCTGTGTTCAGCATAGTACATGCGATTCCCTCGGGTCTAACATCGAGCGAAATATCCGAAGTGCTGCTTGCAATACCACGCGGAGTCTCAATTCGTCACGAACGAAGCGTCAAGATATACACCACAAGAGAATATCTTATCCTAATCCTACGTACTCGCCATTGGAGAAACATGTCGCTGCATTCGGGAGGACTCCTTCCACTCTCACCGTCGATGAGCGGTTCAGAGGGCGTGGGCTAAGAAGGTGGGAGCGACAAGTGGCGCGCGGGGAATTAACGGTAACGAACCGCCCTTGTTAGTGCCAATGAAACAGCACCGAAAGCAAAACGAGCCGCTTTGCACGGCTTCGCCGCTTTATTAAAAGCCAATGGAAGGCTGGAAGCCGATGCGTCTAGGTCAGGGGCACCCGGAATAGCGATGGCAGGGATTTCAATGTATTATCTACATCGAATTTGTTTAATTTACATTTTAAACACTTTTTAAAGCTGATGTTTAATCTCGCATACCAACCCTACTTTCATATTCTTCTTAGTACTACTTATGTCTTATGTGTCATATAATTCAGACTATCTGGAAGCGTGTATCATTTGCAACTTTCGTTCTTACACAGTATGTATGTTTTAAAGAACAAGAATACACCATTCAGATATTTTCGGCTAGCTGAATACTCAAAGAAAAAGGATCTAACACGCGACTAATCTATGGAAAGTCACGAAGTTTTAGTTGCGATTAGGAAAGGTTTCCATACTCGTTTCTTCAATTTTATTTAAAAAAATTGACGATACATTTCAGAATCCGTACGTCGATAGTTTCGATTATAATACGTCGATAATACGAAATCGTCATCATTACGGAGGCCTCGCGATGAAGACATGCCCCTTGGATCCGGAGCGCGAGCAGCTGAAACACGTTTAACATTGCTCTTCTGGAGGAGGAGCATACAGAGGGTCTTAAAAGCCTTAGGGCTATTGGTATTTAAAATGGGCCCAGATTCTGAAACACAGAACTTTTCTCTGTTGGTGGTGAATTTTTTAAATTCCAATTAATCAATTATCTTTTGGTAAATTCCACATGGTTTAAGTCACATTGAATTCATTTGACTCGCTCATTATCTTTCGCATGTTGCGAATGTTATCTTCATAATTTGAGATGAAGATAAGTTCTTCATAGTAACTAGTCTTATGATTGGCATTTGCTCTTTATTGAATTATCATGTGTAACAAACAATTCTATCTTACTGAATGTAACGTGCTCCGATTTTAAGCACATCTTAATTTAAGTGATATGTACGAGCGTACATACGTACGCATGGTGAGCAACAGTGTCTCGCTTGTAAATTTATCACGACCATGGGAATAACAATAAACGGGTTGACAGAGATCTGAAAGAAACTAGGCGCCGTGGAAATGAAGCCTGACTAGTGAATCAAGACATGACGTGCTTTCACAAAATAGTGAAATAGCGAAGCTGAAAGACACGTTTGGAGAGACCGAAGATACATATTGCACATCAAATGACACTAGGGTGAGTTTCATCCCATATCGCTCACCGACTTGGAAGCTAACGCGATTTGCTGTGCTCGCAGAGTGAGGCTGGCGCTGTGCTTGGGACGGTGGCGCCGCGCCGCGCCGCACCGCCCCTGCCCGTCCCCGTCCCGCTGCGCTTTGCCAGCCGTATCGACGCCACCTTGCCGCCGCCTTTCCCTTTTGCAGGCGCTGAGCCGTGGCCTTTCGGCGCAACGCCTCCGCGCCTCACTGCCTCCATGAACGGCGTCGCACACGCTGCGTCGTCCGGCTCCGGTCCCACCCCGACCCCCGCCCCCGCCCCCGCCCCCGCCAACGCCCTCGCACTGCATGACGAAGACCAAGCACAGTTGCGATCACGATCAATCGTTAAACATTTTTTTGGTTTCTCTTCGCTACCTCGTAATTTAATCACATCATCTCTTGACACTACTTTCCGCATGAAATAAAAGAAATGCAATTCATAACGTCGGGCACAGATCACTAATCCCAAGCCGCGGCTAAAGCCATTAATATCAAAGAAAACATACATTGTTAGTCGACTTCAATTCATTCGTCGGCTTATCATTTGTGGTGCTGCAAAGGTTGCGAATTTGTGGCTCGACGAAGAGGAAAGCTCCTCAAAATGCAGAAATCATTTTATTTTTATAAAAAAGTAAACAACTCATTTCACATTAAACCAATCTGCAATAATAAGCCACAAAATAGTTCTCACGGAACCACACGAGTAAACCTGTTTTCTTCTTCTTTCTTTTTTCCCCCATTCGCTCAAATTCCCATATACAACTCACTATTGAAAAAAATATCGGACGTCTTTCTTCACATAACTTCCTTGAAATACAACGAGTAAATCTCAATTTCCCAATGGACCACCTTCGAACCTCTGAACGATTCATAAAATTAGTTCTGATGCTGGAGTGTGATTCGCACGAAGTCAAGCTGCAAGCTTGCGACTAGCTAATTTACTAAGTCCACTGAATAAACGGCTAGCTGACATGTGAAACGTACCTTAGCAACGCAGTGTCAGGAACGAAAAAGAAACCCAAATATTATTAGGAAGTAATAAGAAGTGATGCAGAATTTTCAGACAAAAATGGCATAAACAAGGGCAGTTCCAGAATTTTTTACACTTACAGCATTTTCGGCCGCATTATGGCCATCTTCAGCACCAAAGTTTTATGACTGATTAACAAATACTATAACGGAAGTACGCCTGATATTTCATTTTCTGCTAATAATACTCTGTGTAAAAGTACTGTGCACGATACATATACTATTTGGCTAATTGATGAAATATGTAGCGTAAATGTTCAAGCATTTTAATAAGCGGAGACAACTCAATTAAACTATTAAAAATACAAACATGAAACACATGGTTAGCCACTTGTTTGGTAAGCAATTATTTTTTCATCAAGGTTTCTATTTAGTGTTTACTGCTCTGCTCCACATGTCACTGTAATACATTCTAGTGAGAGTACGTGGCAGGGATTATTCTCAGAGTTACTTTTCAATCAGATTTTTCGTGCACTAATCTTTCGAGATGATATGCATCTAATTTAGCCTGATAGCCTAAGTAAATTTATTACATACAGTGAAGAATTCGACTTTTACATTTTTTGCAATCAGTCTCGTTTAAAAAATAACATAAGAAAGGGAGACCACATCCGTAAATGCTATCAGAGTGGGAAGTAATCATGTATTTATGTTAGTTATATCCTCAATTTCACATGGAATTTTGTTCTTTTCTTTTCCCTTTCTATTATTATTATTATTATTATTATTATTATTATTATTATTATTATTATTATTATTATTATTATTACTCTATTCCTACAAAAACATTAATATTCGCCAGCAAACGCACTGGTGCTCATGGCGTATAAAGCGCACTCCAAATTTCACAATCATTCCCCAAACTGAACACACAACACGGATTGCATGGTTTGTCTTCAGTAAAATGGAGAGGGGGAGAGGATACCCAAAATTGTTTACGAACACCAGTCAAATAGACATGCAGGAGCGACGGTGAGCGAAGTGGATTCTGGGTTAAGAAACAGCACGGCAAGAGAGAAATCCGAAACAGGAATATGCTTAAGAGGGGACGCCGGACACAAATATGACATGCGGTAGGAACCGTATGACTCCATAGGAAGAGGCACTGTGTGAATACTCCTAAAGAGATCTCTCGGCGCGCAGTTGGAGAGTTCACAGGACCGGCGGGGGCGGAAGCAACGCGAAAGTCGCTCGTCATTTGTTCGGGTCCCACGGGAAGCTAGTAAAACGGAAGCGCACAGCGGCCGGCCGCTCTACGGCGCGCCACGCGGAGGTTTCACGAACGTTCGATCGAATTACTCTCTCCTACACGTTCCCACTTCAGCACCCTGCTCAACGTCTCGCCGCGCGGCTCACGTTGGGCGTTATGTTGGGCTTCTTTTTGGAGGATTGCAATACTGAATGAGAAACGACAAGTGACCAGCGAATCTCTTCAGATATCTTTATGAAACAATAAACATATTTTTATATTATCGGAAGATCGGACAATTTCTGCTAACAACTAGACACAAAATAGCAACGAACTTGCTATTATAGTAAGCACACAAATTAAATATTTCGCACGCATGTTTATCGCTCTAAGGAAAGATTCATATTTGTTGATCACTCCCCTTTTTCAGGATAATAATAATGTAGATATAGATTGCGCTACATTAAATGTATACAATTCATAAATTACACTGAATATTAATCAAAAGAATAGGCTCTTGAACAAACATTACCCATCGTTAAACATTAATTGCAATGTTCATTTAATTCTGTAATTTAAATTTCAAATTCCATTTCCGAAAGCGCGTTTGCGCATCGTAGAATACAGAAGGACCGACAGGCGCAACGATTTCTGAACAGTACCGCCAACGTCCACTATCGAACACGTTCCTTTTCAGTGCGTCTGAATCACATCCAAATGCCTTCTACTAGCTTTATTCAAATTCACATCATCCCACCAAGGGAACGCCTCTCTGGAACATCTAACCGCTGCTGTTACGCTACTATAGCTGCGCCTCCATGAAAAACGAAACGATGTCATGTTAGTCGATATTGCCACGGTGCCGTTGCGTACCCCCCACTCCGAGCGTCGGCCCTGCCCCTCCAAGGCCATGCCGCCGCCGCCGCCGCCGCCGCCGCCGCCGCCGCCGCCTGCTCCCGCTCAGCGGCCGCCCGGCGCGGCGCCGCTGATTTTTTAAGCAGCTCCCGGCACTGCGAGCACTCCGCGAAGACGCAAGAGGAAAACATATGGCCCTCTTTAAGTGCCAACAGGTAGGCGACTTACGGACCATACCAACCCACAACACCTTTAACAATGGGAGAATCATTTCTTTCTCATTTTCTTAACTATGCAAATGATTATACAAAAACATTTCAAACGCTATTCACAAAGCAACGACTACACCGGATAATGCAACTAAGGGTTTATAAAAAAGAAAACTTTATGAAATATTAAACAACCAAAGAGAGAATGGAAAATTGTGAATGTAAGGTTCGTCTAGACACAGTTAAAATGCTATCAGACCATACGGCTAAATCAGAGCCCTCGGCGCGAGACAAATTAGTCTGGCTCCTGTTAACTTTAAAATATGCCAACAAAGCAGAAACATCCTATCATATTTGATGATATTTATCCACAATATTATCAAAACATAATGGAATGCAGAACAATCCTAGATGTGCCAAAACAAACAATTCTCAGGCCTTGATTTTAAGGAAGTTAACTTGGAGAAAAAAAATTGCTTGATATATCCGTAGAAACTCCCAGAGATCATTACTGATCTCCCTCTAAATGTCTTACAAGAAAATATACCTAGAGAAGATTGGAAACCAAAGTACAAGAATTCATCAATAAATACACCGACTACTATAAAATATATACTAAGGGCATCAAAAACAATATTGAAACTTTTTCTAACGTAACTACTCAAGAAATACAAATAAACTACCAACTAAATTCATATGCTAATACCTCCGCAGCGGAATTATGCTCCCTGCTTGCAGCCTTCAAGCTAATTAAAGCGTTAAACTCCAAAAAGTTCATTGTCTTCTCCAGTTACCTCGAAGCAATATGCACTATAAATAGCAACCATCCTAAGAATGAAATGATAATTTTAATCCATGAACTGCATTATGATCTAACACGTCAGAAAAAAAACAACATTTTATCTAGGATCACACCCCTCAATGGTATCATTGAGAGCGTAACTTCACCCGAAGAGCAAATGACCACACCTGTAACGGCTGCCGGGGCTCTTCAAATTTCGAACACACTCGACGACTGTAGGAACCATATATTTAACAAAAAACAAAATATTTGGTACCAATGATGGAAATCAACGAAGGTAATTGGAACACACAAAAAAGTCTTCAAAACTATGACTTTAAAGCTATTCAAAGACTTCTCACGGAAAAATCAGGTTGTCATTTCAAGATTAAGAACGGAGCATTTTAAATTAACTCGCACTCACCTAATAACTGGAAAAACCCTCCTAAATGTGAGTATTGTAAAGTTCTTCTAAATGTAAAAGACATATTGGTTTACTGCCCCATATACAAAAGCAGCATGCAAAAATACCAATTATACGGCAGTCATGATTACATTCTTAACTCGAAAGATTATCAAAAGAGACTTATTGATTTTGTTAAGGAAATCAATATTTACAATAGTATTTAGAGCAACTATTATTACACTCATGTTGTTTGTATTGAAGGTATTGTATCGATTGCATACATGTATTGCATTATATACAAGAGTCCTGTTCTACCGACTGTGTCCTGCCGCCCGCATAACTTCTAAACGGTTTGCGATATCGAAATGTATATTTCACTCCACAATGCTGGTTCATGGAACAAGTAATATTCTATATAGACATTGATCGTAATATTTTTAGTTTTTGAGAAATTTAATATTTTTTTTATTTTTAAATGGAATGATATATTTTTCTCACTAGCAATGGATAGACCATGAAATAGGAATTCAATGTTGTATCATGTGTTAGTATATCGATAGAAAATTTTATAGTAAAGTAGGCTTTCTGACATGTTATTTTACATTAAACGGACAATATTTTCCCTTGTAACTGTCGCTTTTGGAGAAGATTGTCTCCGCGGCGCCGAGCCTGTTACGGACGGCGGAGCCGCGAAACGAAGGCCACTTCCCCAAAGGCGTCAGTTGCGAGGGAATATTGTCTGTTTAATTGAAAATCACATATCAGAAAGCCTACTTTACTATAAAAGTTTCTATCGATATACTAACACATAATACAACATTGAATTCCTATTTCATGGTCTATCCATTGCTAGTGAGAAAAATGTATAGTTCCATTTAAAAATTCAAAGATGATTAAATTTCTTGGAAAACTAAAAATATTTTAAACAATACGGCATATTGCTTGCCCCATGATTCCGCATTGTTGAGAGAAAACTACATGTCGATACCGTGAACGGTTTATATGTTATGAGGGTGGCCCATAGTTGGTGGAACACCCGGTATATGTATTGTATTGTTTGAATTGTATTCTCTTACTGTTTTTGATAATACGATTCTAAATTTCAAATTGTAATTGTAAAATGTATTTATCTGTTTAGTCGCCAATGATACGACGCCAACGATGTGACGATAAATAAAGTAAATAAATAAATGGTCTAAAATGGCAGACGTTCTGGTAAACTGTGTCTAGACGAACCTTACATTCACAATTTTCCATTCTCTCTTTGGTTGTTAAATATTTCATAAAGTTTTCTTTATTGTAAAACAGCACCGTTCTCGCGGTATCCGTACTGAATGTATTACTCAGTGCACTCTTACTGAGATGAACTTGAAGACTGACGACTACACTAGAATACGATTTCTCCGAGAGAAAATAACGTTTTGGTCACGAAATCATGAAATACATCGCTCTCTCATGAAATTCCAACAGAAAGGTCACACTACGTTACATAAATGTGCATTAATAAGGGCCTTTCAGCGCATGACGCAACCGGAAAGTCAGTGAGTAGACACCTGCAGCCGCGAATGGGGGCTCGGCACAACCACTGGTGCTTCACAAGCAACGACAAAACACTCCGTAAGCAGTGATCACAAGTCTTCCACGCTCACTTACGGGGAAGTAAGGTAATATATAAATAAAGGAAGAACGTGCTTAGCCTCCACTGGGCAAGGAGCCCCTCAATCTATATATTTAAAAAAATAAGGTATTCTGCCATGGCTTCGTTTAGAGCTTCTACTGAACCGATTGTTGTATTTTTTCTTTTAAATGAAAGCAAATGATCCCTAGATGTGTTATCAGATATTGTTTGTGTTGATTCACCAACATTTACGGTGTAAATTAATTAATTAAATCATTCTTCAATAGTACGCTTATCAATAGTCAATTGTTTTCTTTCAAAGGGTGGCAGTTTGATGTTTTGTGGGTGTTCAAATGGTGGCACGCTGCTTGATATTTTGTTTTGATTGTTGAGATTTGTTTACAATTCGTCAAAGTTTTGTTTCAGCGTAATAATTGCATTGTGGTGTTGACTGCACGTATTTGCTTCTGTGGTGTATTTTGTAGAGAACATTCGCACAGTGGGTTTTGCTCGGTTGTAATACTTTAGTGAACAGGTTTAAAGGTTATGTCGAATTCCGAATCGTTGTCCACGCGCCCCAAAAGACGCAAACGTATATTAACTGAACGCAGGGAAAGAGAAAGACAGCGTAGGTGTCGTGACAGTGAGGTCGTTTCGTTTTCTATTGGGTCATTGTCTATAAGATGTCAGTTTTGTTCTGCTTTGTACTTTCCACGTGAGAGAAATTCTGCAAACGATTTACTTTGTGTTGCTTAAATGGGAAAATAAGTATACCTTCGAGCAATATGCCAGAAGAAATCAAACAGTTGTTCATAGGAGATGATGACACATCAAAAAACTTTAGAAATAATATCCTTCAGTATAATAGTGCTATATCTTTTGTGCCGATATTGCATTGTCACCTGGTCATGGGCCATACGTGTTCAAAATTTTGGGAACTCATCACAGAATATCTTTGTTATACCCTGAAGATCCAAACAATGCAATGTATTGTGAACATTAGTCTGGGTACAGTATTTTACATTTATCTCAGATCTCACCGTCAAATTTTGACGGGTTCTCACTAGTAACTTATAACAAATATTAGTATTAATTCATAAATATTTAAAATATTTAAATATTATGTAAGTGAAAAATATTCGCGTACATTATGAATATTTTTGTTAAATATTTCAATATTATTAGGGCCTCTGAAGATTTACCCAGCCCTGCCAGATTCGACTGTCGTTAGGGGGAGCCAGAAAAGTCAAACCACGTACTCGCATAACTCCTTTTCTTACTGGAAGCTTTAACATTAACTAATTGTTCACAATAACAATACCATATTAAATTAAGGTCTTGTTCAAAGGTGAACTCAAGGGACTAAAAACATACTTTCTCGTTTTATTTGTAACGGTTACGAAATATTATACTAAAAAATCCAGCCATCTTTTGAAAAACTATCTTCATTCCCAATTTTCGGCATTTCAAAGGCTTCAAAGGAAATTGGAACTTATTCTATTAGCGCACTTTACTCTATTCGAACAAAAAAGAATTCGCCCGTCTTAGGATGCAGTATCAGACTTCCACATAAGGAGACAACTATTCACCCGCCTACGCTGCCTTAAAATAAATTAGAGTCCGCTTATAAGTGTATAAAGGAGAAAGAATATATTTACACGAAAACTTTCCAGTTTTCTAGAAGATTATCATTTGAAGTACTTGTGCAATAAATTACAGTGCACCTTTAAATTGTAATATTACAATGTAACATTGTAAATATTACAATGGAAGAAATGTATTTGAGTCCTTCCCCTCTCTGCAGTCACCACTCCATGGCAACGACCGCATATTCCGCTAACATGCAAACGCGAAACTTGGACGATTGCTGCTAGTGTGGAGAAAAGAGACAACAGGCGGCGCGAGAGTACGTTGTAAGGAGACCTCGAAAATCCACTAATTTATTTCCCCTAGTATAACATACCAGATGTTAACACCATTCAAAAATGTAAAAATCAAAACCGTTTTTTTAAAATCGCGCTTATTTCATGTGATTTCCTGCATTGTGTTCTACTGTTGACAACGTTTAAAGAAAAATTTGGAACGACTTTTGCCAAAATCTTTAAGGTAAAGAGCGCCAGGAAAGTCTCTTTGCAACGAGTCGAATCAGAGGCTCCTATTACAAATTGCATTTGTGTTCGTAGCAACCAGATCACTGAGAAACAAGTGAAGGTCACAACACTTCCAGCATCTGTAATGATTGTGTTGAGTACGCAATTTACATTTTCATTTGTTAAATGCCGCAGTTTGTGCTACCAACAAATTCTCTCGCTACCAATTTCACCAGCCAATGGAGCCATTGGTGCCTTGCGGAGACTTCTAGTGCACTGTATTCTTGGTTGCTCTGCTTTGCAACTTAGAAAGAAAGGAATCTCTAGCTTCAGTAAAGGAGTAGGACAGGTTCGAAGAAAAGTTTTGCCATTTTCAGAGGTTTAATGAAAATCGGTTTATTTACAAGTGGACTGTCCTCTAAGCGATCAAAAATTAAAGAAAAAAATGAAACCAAATTTGAGAACATTTTAAAAATACTATATCCTACGGGCTTCATTACAAACGGATAAATTAAACTATTCGTTTCAAATACACCAATATCGAGTTCATCCAGATCGATCGGGAACTATTCATATTCGGGAAAGTCCTGCGTGGCCAAGGGAAACCAAATCGCACTATGAGAAGTTCTCATTTCACTCATTTTGAGTGATACCCCAAAAGAGGTGAGACGTACAACATGCACGCCTTTTTGTCAGGCTGATACATCTTTGCACGCCATAGGTGAACCCGAATAGACACGAGTGCTACCGCCATTTGTATCGAAGCAGTGATGGACGAACACTTGGCAAGCACAGGCCCTGCGCCCGCGGTCGTTCGCCGCGCTGTGTACGATAGCGTCGCGAACGGGCGTCGCTCGCTTCCTTTCGGGGCAAGAAGAGCGGCGCACGAGACCTCTTGCCTGGCCATGACCTACAATCGCCACCATCTAACCGGGTTTAAGCACGGACAGCTCCTTCTACGGTCGCCAGGATAATGGCGGCAGGGGCAAAAGAATAAGAAATTAACACGAAACCAGAATCGATTTCCTCCGTGCCCTTCCGCACACCACCACCCCCTATCGTAAAATTTTCACACACAAAGATTCCTACAAGAACTGTTTAGAAACAACGTTACCATGAATAAGTCAAAAGCGAAGCCTAAAAGTCAAATTTACTCAGAGTAGTTTTAAGAAACTTTGCTTCTTGACAAAAGGATGAAACACAGAACACGAGAGCAACAAACGTAATAGTAACTTAACGTATCTCGACAAAGCAAGTGTGTTCATTACGTAAAACTACATACATAACAATTTGCTACAGAATAGCTCTATAATACTACCACCTTCAGAAGAGTTTTTTCCTAGTAAAAAATTATCACTCTTCCTTCCTCAGAATCTATTATCTATTAATTGCTTTGAAAGAAAATGTGTGGACAACATGAAATATATTGGATAGGGTACCTTAATATTCAATATAAAATGGATAAAAACAATTATATTATTAATAAAGTTTGGTTTCATCACTAATATAAATACCATTACATTACCCCCTACGTTACTAAATACACAACCATCATAAATCAACACTGGTCAAAAATTAAAAAATGCCGCTCAATCAAAAAGCCTTGAACTGATACTTCATCCCGTAATTACACAGTTGAAGAAGTAACTTAACTTCGTAATATTAGACATTAGGTAGATCATGGTAGATTGTTGGTAGGCTGTCAAAGTGCGGTGAAACTTAGGAGTTCTCAGGATGCACCGATTTTTCTATAGAGTACTCTAATTCCCATGTAATTAAAAACAAAAACAAGGAAAAATTGTAAAATGATTGCGAAACGAAATGAATGTGACCACATTTCCCAAAAAAACACGAATCTCGAGAAACAACAGTTATGGTTAGACTACTCCGAAGAAAGTATTAAAAACTGACGTGTTTTCGGGCTGCAGTGCTCGAACTGGTGCTTGGATTTAAATATAATTAGCAACAAAAGCCTGTCAAGTAGGTTAAATGATATAGAAAAAATTTAACTTTTAATCTTTTATTTAATTTTATTATTTATTTAATTAATATTATTTAATCGCAATTTAACTTTTAATCTTCGTTGTATAACTGAAGGGTTTCTTACAAGAACCAAACTAATCCAAATTCGAGATTTTTCAGAAGGCACCGAAACACCGTAGCATAGATGTGCATAGTAATAAATTTGATTCCCCCCTCCCCCTATATCTGACACTTGTCAAAAGGAAATGTCTCAGCAGGTAGCACTATTGTAGTGGTGAACTTTGTGAAATATCTCAAAAACTTGGAATTTTAGACATGTTTGGATTTTGTAACAAACTCTTCAACTTTTTGGAAAACGTGTGCGAGCAGCCAGTCGCAAATCCCTTACTAAGAACGGAACTCGCCAACACAGACAGACCACCTATTTCAAAAATCCAGGACACCGGTCCACCGACAGGCCGTGTCGTACGTAAAAATATGCCGCCTCCCACGAGCAGGACGATTCGCGGGAAATGGTCCTTTCAACGTTCGGGTCAGTGCGGTTTTACGCTGGAGCTAGGGACTTGGGCTGCGGCTGACAGGGACAGGGGCTCAGCCGCGTCCGCTTTCACCGTCTGCCAGCGCGTGGCCCAGTGAGGGGGCAGGGCGGTGTGAGACGAGGCATGGCATGGCGGTGCGGCGCGGTGCGGGGCGGAGGGTTGGGTGGGGAGGGGCGGAGGGCAGGGGGGGCAGCGCGCATGGCCTTTCTCTTGCGCCCGCGCATGCCCCTCCGCGTCCTATCCAACGCCCTGCCTTGCGTCCCCATACAGAGCATTCCCGCGCAGGACCGGCGCCCCAGGAGTGCACTGCATGCCGCACGAGGGCAGCACTTTAGAAGCAGTCGGCAGAAGTCCGCCTCAAGAGGGGCGGGGTGCTTGGCCACCATACCACGCCGCAAAATAATTTTTTTGTTGTGTGACTTCAATTCTTAGAAGACAACTACTCGTTTTATTCGTGGGGCATAAAGACAAAAATTGAAATGCAACTTACGAGTATTTCGAGTCTCATGACGTTGAAGGTCGCACAAGTACTTTCGAGTTGTTTTGCTTTCCCGTCGTCTTTCAGAGCCCGCAACTCAGCCCTAAAATTGTGTTCGTACCGGTTCACACCACAAAAAATGAATTTCCCGGGCACTAAGAAAATTGCATTTTTACAAGTCAATTCAATTCTCCCTTCAACGTAATATGTCCTCGCGAAATTACTTACTGCGAGCGTCATTCGTATTGAAAACTTATGGTTCCACAGGATTTCAAATTTGGATTGTTCTTAATTCAGCTACTTCGGAGTGTCAATCTTTCTTTTTTAAACTTTCTATTTAACTCTTAAGTTTTCAGGTATCTTACCTTTATTACATTTCTAATTTTTAGAAAACATCACAATATACATAACTATTCTTAACCTACTTTATCCATTTATGAATACAAACGTTATCTGAGTAAATTAGTTAATAAATATGACCAATTGCAGTGAGACCGATCCCGGAATTCTAAAGTTCACTAATAACGTTTCCGTTGACGTTCAGTTTCATTATCCATGACTTACTTGCGTGTTTCACTGCTGCTTTCAACTCTCCTTCCTCCATAACGAGTTCTACGGAGAATGTGGATGTTTTTTCATCATGAGCACTAATCCTTTTCTTTCATGTGACACATGACAAACGATACATGCCAAACAACAGAACGCACACACCATTCACATCAACTTTTATCATTTCATCATTTTAAAAATTCAGAAAACACTCTCGCAATTTTCACCCTAAATGGAACTAATGAGTACGCTACGTAGTTTACTACATCGTAAGAATTACCACTGCATCGCTGCGCTTGTCACATTAGCTATCAACGCCGTTCCACCGACACGTTGTTTGTCACCCGCGAAGCCCACCGCGCACCCCCGAGCTTCCAGTGCGAATAATGAAATAAGCGGACAGGCAGCCCGGAGGCGTATTCCGCCCAGCCGTTGCGCGTCGCGCCCCTCGCACGTGACGCCGATGCGGCTATTGTTTGATTCCTCTCCCGGGACCGGTTCTCCGCCGGCGGCCGCCGCTGCCTCAATGGCCCAAATCGCGTGGGCACCTGGCTGCGGCTGCGACGTCGCGACCAGCAAGTTCTTTTGCACGACTTAAACAATTCTCACTTCACCCTTTTCGGTGCGCGCGCGCACACACGCACACGCACAAACATACACAGCCACCAAAAGAGAAAGAAGAGCAGATGTGATGAGCAGGTACTCAAATTGCTCATTTATAAGGGTAGGAGTCTTCTGTACGTCAAACGGTTCTGAATGTACTTAGTTTTTTTGTCCACAGTCAGATAAAAATACAGCATGTCCCTTAACAAATGTATTTGCTTATGTAAAAGGAAATTCGCGAATACTTTCCTCGTCATTTTCTCACTAAGACTTAGAAGAAAGATATCGAAAGAAACGATTCTTGCAGGTACATTTTATTTTGCATAGTGCGTTTTGCTAAAAATTACGTTTTTTAAAATTTTCTCTGTTACTATAGTAAATATTTTTGAATATTTTCTGCAAATCTTGGTTTTCACTTTCGTGCCAACCCGTTACTACTAGCTTTTAAAAATTACTTATGTAGTACGTTTTTTTTGTCATTTCACACACGCCTCCATAAAAATTATATTTCATGAACTGCACAGATAATCAAAAGTGGCTCATCTGGTGACACTATGTGGAAGCAATCACACTTCCTACGCGTTGCATGTATTACTTCTCAGTACCTACGAGGGCAATGCTTCGCCTGAAACACACTGAAGCGATCTCGGGACGCAAAAGTGACCCCGGGCAACGATAAATGAAAAGGAGATGGCAGTTGTAGCATAATCAAGAATATACATTTTCCATGTCCATTTCATCTGAGTAGCAACAAATGAAAACGTATGAACACAATAAAATATAAAGCGTTTTAAAGTAGTCGTGTTACAGTATTTAACATTTTCTGAGGTGATAATGATAATTTCCCAATTATTTAAATAAACTAATATCCTTTGACTTCACTTATCTCCGATGTAAGTTCAGAAAGTTTCAGAACTATATTACGAATTCGCTTCAAACTAAATGCAAACTAACTGTGGAGTGAATTAATTTTAATTTGCGTCGCTCCATCTCGTAATACAGAATGATGAGCAAATTTAACTACAATATTACACTTCAAAGACAAATCAATTTCTCATAAAGTAAATAAGCTTTTTTACAGCACTGACGTACCGATAGGAACGAAAATAGAAATCAGCATTTTCTATATTTGGATTCTCAAATGTTACAATATTTGCATATTTCTCAGTTTCTCGACATCAACAACTTTCAATTTCCAGAAAGACATTCGTACATGAATTCTAGGGAGCGAGAGGGAAATAAATAGGAAGGGAGTCTAAGCATTTCCAGGAACATTTTATTTTGTTTTTCTTCACTAGTTACTCTGTATCCTTCAATGTAGCTCGACGACAATACAGAATGCATACATACTTTACATAGAGATCGACCATTTACGTAAAGCAAATGTGAAGAATTTTGAATACCCCTTCTTCACTCTGTAATGCTCACTTGACCCTCGTTATATCATTACGTAACGCTTGCAACAACACTCCCGTATTAACAATTTATAAAAATAAACTATTCAACAGTAAAAAAAATTGTATAAATTTTCTTTCAGTTGTATATTCAAATTTATGAAAATTAAAGTCAGAATTAGCTGCTTCACCTCACAATAAGATTGGGATTGATTTTTATGTAAAGGAAGAGTGCATAGGTGAGAAAATTTTTACCAAGCCGTGCACACGTCATTGATCATGCATGGGCGAGCATCAACTGCTCCAATTAAATTGGAATCTAGAATGTACTATAAATCAGTTCTGAATATTTTCTTCGTAATATAACAGATTCAATCAATACATCATTGACAAAAAGAGGAATTATTTCAGGAAATGTTGAAAAATTAAAAACTAATAAACATTGGCATTACTTAACCCAAAACGAACAACTAACACAGTGTAACGCTGCCTCAAACTCCACCCCCTTTGGTGTCACGCAAGGACCCCATAAGACTGCAAGGCATTATATTACAAAACATTACATACGACTGCAAGGCTTTACATTAGCACCTAGTAACAGAAGTTTTGTACATTGATGTGTAAATTTATCATTATTGGTACAAGTTATTTTTTTTTTAATTTTCGACGATAAAAATCGCTAGGGAACATTTGACACTCCAACCTATGAGCTTAAGAACACGAGGAAAAGATTCAAATTTTCTTGTTCTTTTTGAAACGATAAGTATAATTAGAAAACTAGCAAAACCTGAAAATAATATGCATTAATCTTTTGTAAACGTCCAGGTCTTCTAAATATTTAGCTCACAGTTTTACAGTCAGCAAACTTTACTTTTTTATCCGATCACTTCCTTCGACGAAAATTCAAGTGGATTTATTTCAATACTGATAGATTCGTTTACAGTGTAGGGGTGGGAAAACAGGGCTGCGTTGTGTAAAATAACATCCTCGTTTAACTCTACAGTGCAAAGTGTACACGGTTCAGACTCAGTCTGTTCTAAGCCTTAATTCATAGAGTTTTGATTTTATTAAAAAATATTTTTACTGCTAAGAGTATCTAAATTCGATTACATGTCAGATTTCTTATAATCTGTTTCTAAAAGCGAAATGATACAATGGGAGGAATACTAACTTTTCCATTTGTCTTCCTATGACCCTTGTATTTTAAAAGAATGTGAAGAATACTTACTCTACAATGCTCACATTCAGGTGCTGTTGCTTTACATGTGCTTCTAAAAACTTCCGGTTCCTTATTGGGGAAATGAAATTCCGCTTTTAATCTTAGCAATCTATTTCTCGCTACTCGAATTTGTTGCCAGTATTTATAACAATTGCGTAAAGAGATGGAATTCTTTTCTTTACCTTTAGACTTCTTATGCATGACCATATTTCAGTGTCGTTCAACCATTAGGTCTCCACGAACTCCAAACTTTTTTTCTTTACATCTTTGTTCTGCATGTACAATGTTACCTGAAGATATCACATCTCTTTCGCAATACGTCCACTATAGTTTTGTAAAATTAGTGAATTTTCAACTTTGGTTGCGAATCTTCATTTATTTATTCATGAAGGAATCTCCGCTTGTAGCAGTCTGTAAAACATTATTGGCTTTATGTTTTTTTCAATTTTTAAACAGACTTGTTTTTAGATCACATCGTTTCCAACTCAACATAAATCTACTATATTTTAAATTCAGTTTAATTTGATGATGCCACTTTCCCTTATTTCTGTAACATGGAATGGAATCCGGAAACAAATTATGGTTCATAAGTACTACGTTCTTGAGGTATATATACGGATATCTCAGAAAAAACGGCAAATAATCGAAGAAATATAAGACAACGAAACAGTTTTCCATAAAATCTGTTTTATCTTTTAACAAAAATAATAGGTTATTTGCATTTATTACGCATAATTTCTCTAATTCACTTTTTTATAAACGATCATTTTAATCTTTAGAGTTCAGTGAAATCAGCTGTTATCTGAGCAGACTGAAGTAGATCTGAACTGAATAATGATCAGTGAGATCACAAAATCCTTCTTTGAATCCATGATCATATGACGTATTTTACAAACTCTTATGTTCACAGAAGCAATTAATTCCCATCGTTTACCAACTGAAATGCTGTGTTAATATCTAGAACCATTTTCTTCTACTTGAATGCCATTAACAGGCATTATTGAATAATCGAATGTAATCCACTCATACTGTGAGAACTGATCATATGGCCTCAGTTGAAACACTAAAGGTTTGTCAAATTGGTGAAACAAGCCAGGTAGGCAACGAGGGAAAAAAGAAAGATATGGAAATAATTCCAATTATCTCTGATCTACAATTACTACATTGCTATCACTCTCTTGAACAACAGTATCTGACTTGCCATTGGGGAAAAACAGAATTTTGCCCACTGCCTTGGAGAAAAAATAAACAACAAAATCAAACGAAATACACATAATTTTTGAATTCCTAGTGTATGATAATACATTATGATATTGCATTTCAGTATGATAGTACATTATAACTCTTGGACGATATATCTTGGAACGACATCCATATGCTTCACATGGGTTATAGAAAGTTGTCTACCTTAACAAATCAGTTGTTTTTCAGTACGCCCGATTCAACATTCTGGTAACCTTCATATGCTCAACACACTTATACCAACACATTTATAACCAAACAAAATTCCTAAGTATGTGAAAGCCATTCCAGAGAGCGCACTCTCCCGAGGTTGGATGCGAACAGGGGGCTCCCGTGGGGAGCGGCGGAGACTTTCTAGCGCGCAGCCCTCGCCGTCGCAGCCACCGTAGCCGCCGCCCCCACTTTCACGAACGGAAATCGAGAGTTCCGTCTCGACGCGGCCGCCCGCCCGGGTGGTTGCTCGGACGGCGCGCCACCTACCCCGCGACCGACTGACCCTCCGCCGACGTCCCGCAACCGGTCCACACGCTCTCGGAGGGCGGCGCAACAGGCGGGCATCAACGGACGTCGACGCAGTGGTGGAGCGCTTTCAGCCAAGATGGCGCTCACCACTCCAACGCATGCGGTGATCGCAAGAGCGGGACAGCAACGCGCAGGCCGCCGCGATGACAGGGAACGTAGGGGCGGGGAGAACCGAGCTGCGCGAAGACACGAGAAACTCGCATTTGGACGGCGCCCTGTCGGCCGTAGCGGATGCGCCACTTTCCACGTTTCTTGAACGTCGGGCTGTGGCGGCCGCGGCAGCGAGCCCAGCGGACAGCGGGACCCGCGCTGGGGCCACCGCCGCCGTGCGTCGCCTCGTGCGCCGCGCCGTGCTGCGTGTCGCCGCACGCCACCATATGTTGGGCGCCTACCTCGACAGGGAGCCCTTCAGCAGCGGGTTGCGCCCCACATCCAGGTAGCGGCCGTGACGGGAGGCGGGCGGCCGCATGGCGCCTAGCTGCGCCGGGCCCGTGCCCGGGCCGGGGCCGGAGCCGGGGTCGCAAGCGTCGGGTAGGTGTGGGCGCTGGCCGCGGGGGGGCGCGGGCGCCCGCCGCTTTTGGGAGACATCAATGGGGGCGCGCACCCGGCACTGGCCGGCCGCACGCGCGCGCGACGCCTCGCTCAGGGGCGTGGGCGCGGCGAAGCGGGGCGCGAACTCGCGGCTCGCTCCCACACTCTGGCACTAGCACACGCACTTCCACTGGTTCACCCACAGGCACTGGCACTGACACTGGCACTGGCACTCGCACTGCTGCTAGCACTCGCACTGAGCGTCGTGGCGCGGCGCGGAGCGGGCGACGCTTGGGGCCGTTGGCTGGCGGAACGGGCGGGCAACGCGCGCGGAAGAAGCGAGGCGAGACCCGCGCGGCGCGGCGCGGCCTGGCGGTGTGCGCGGAGCGGAGCGCAGGCAGCAGGCGCGCGCTCAGCCGCT
The DNA here is from genome assembly GCA_011170035.1 of Teleogryllus occipitalis. Taxonomy (NCBI): domain Eukaryota; kingdom Metazoa; phylum Arthropoda; class Insecta; order Orthoptera; family Gryllidae; genus Teleogryllus; species Teleogryllus occipitalis. The sequence continues at coordinate 69,353 of BLKR01004941.1, read as the reverse complement.
CGCTCGCTCTCCCGCCGCCGCCGCCGCCGCCGCCGCTGCTGGCCTTGATACCACCGGCGGCAGTGCGCGCCGCTCTCCGGTCCCGTTACCGGCAGCCTGTGGCGGCACACTTGCCGCCCCCGCGCCTCGCGTCTCTCGCCCAGAGCGCCTCGCACTGTGCCGGACGTGACGCCTCAATTTCGTCAGCGGTGACGCTCCGGCCCCCGGGCTGCGAACCCTCGTGACGTCATTTCCCGCGCTCGCGCGCACCCCCGCGCAGGCGCTACTTGCCGCCTCCCCCGCAGCCTGCCGTCGCCCACGCGCCCGGCTCCATTCAAACCGCGCTGCGCGGATGCCCCCTCTCAGAGCGCATCAATTTGCCTCCCCCTTTCAATTTACTTCGCTCCAGCGATGAGATTTGTTTTCGTTTTCCTCGACTATGAAATTGGTCGCAGGCACTTCTATCACCTGACACTTCTTCCATTCATGAGGAAAGTACGACAGTTCGTGAGCACGCAGCCCGAGACGCACTGTCAGCAAAGGGCAGTGGCCGCGCTCAACGGGCGACTGCGCCACATCCGGTGTGGCGACCTTGCGCCAGAGACGGTAAACCGGGCGCGGAGATCACCCACCCCGTCCGTGCCCCGCCCCCGCGTGCACGGCGCGTTGCTGGTTGCGGGCTGGAGCGCTCGCCAGGGAGAAAGCCGCCGCGCCGCGCAGCGCCGTCACCGCCGCGTGCGCGAGCGAGGGCGCTTTCGAATCGCGGCCGTGTCGCCATCGCCACCACGAAGCGAGCCAGAGGCTACGCGACGCGAGGCGGGAACGAAGGGGGTGACGAGACACGCGTACCTGCGTGGCGTGCGAGCGGCGACCTTGCACCCGCGCGCCTCCGCATCCGAACACGCGAGCGACGTGCGCCAATCCGCCGCTATCCCTTCCCTTCGCCAGGCGTACACGAACTCGCCCCTCCCCCAGCTAACGCATTGCCACCCACGAGTCTACGGAAAGGGTCAGCAGACCGAAAAGTAGAGATTCATAAAAAATGAAGTGACTCCATACGCATGCACAGAGGCGCTTGGGCAGAGGTACTCACGCGGGGTGCGGGTGCCGGCCGGCGGGCCGACCCGCGGCGCCGTCCATCCGCGCTGCGCGGCTCCTGTAACAACAGACAACAACGCACCCTCAGCTCCCGCCCACCGCCCTTGAGCGCCCGCCCGCCGCGCTTCCGCGTCGCGCCCGCCGCCGGCGCCATCACTCGGCCGACCGGCGAACTACGCCGCAGCGCAGCGGCGGCCGCGTATCGACGCGCGGCGGCGGCGGCGGCGGCGGCGGCGGCGGCGGCGGCGGCGAGTGCCCTGCGCGCCCACCCGCCCGCCCCCACGCTTACCAACGACGTCAGCCGCCCCCGCCGCGCCGGCCCGGACCGCGCGGCACCGGGCGGCGCGAAGGCGATGCGGGGGCGGGCGCCCGCCCGTAGGTCATGAGTGCAAATGCATATTGGGGTGCCGCGATGCGGGGTGGAGCGGGGCTGACCCGCGCGTGGGCGAGCGCGCGGGGTTAACCTTTACTGCTGGGGCTCCATTCTGCAGTCCCGATTTCCTGGCGAGACGTTCGGAAACCAGCAAATTAAGCATATTATGTATTAAAAATAGAAGCACCGTTGCTGACACGACAGAATAAGGGAACAAGTCATCAGAGATAAAATACCTTAATGATTCGCAACATTCATGAGCGGTATCAGGTGTACGCTAATTATTGCAGGAAGCTTAGTTTCATGAACTTCGTAAGTAACATGTTTGGAAATATGTTGTCCGGTAAGAGAAAATATAAAAATGCATGTCTTTTCTAAATTGAAAAAAAGTGTTTTTAAATAGATATTTATTAAAGTTTGCTTTGAGCTAATGCTCGGTGGCAAACATGAATACCACTAGTTTTACAAATACAAAACTATAACGAATATTTACAAATAGAATTACAATTAGAATTAGAGATTGATATCCTAATATGGAATTTCCCAACCAGAAGATAGTTTTATTACTAACACAAAACACGTTTTTAACGATACTGATTACCCCACGACACTGACATCGCAAACAACATGTAAGGAATACAGACGAAATCGATTATTGGACCTGATATAGAAATACGTACGTCGCGAAATCGAAGAAAAAGTTGGGGACCTAGAGACAGACGTTAAAAGAAAAACCTCGTATCACATTTGAATAGGACAGGTTATTGAAGATAATTACGAAATGTAGCAAAGTGGATATTATATTCTTTTACAAGGAGTGTATTGCCGTCTGTTTTACGTTTATTAATGTTAAAATATTGTGACCTTGTTTTGAAAAAAACAGACATATACAATTAATGTTCAAAAGAGAACGATTTTGATGTCGTTCCTAAACGATTCCCAGAGAACGGTTTTAAACAAAATACTCGTAGGAGCAAAACAAGACACTAACGGTGCTACAATAGCACAAATTTCTCGCATAATTCGAAAGAATTCCGTAATATTGAAATATTGCAATTTCTGCGCTACTAACACCACAGCTTGAAAATGTCCATATCATCCAATTCAAACAAAGCCTCTGTGTTGCATTCAATCGATTGTCACGAGCAGCAATTATTTCCTACTTTTACAAATGAAATAAGCAGCAATAAATTTACCTGATACAAAATTTGCAGCACAAATCCAGAAATGCAATACTATTTTCACACAAGCTTGGTTTGATTACATTGACGGAGCTTTCAATTTTTGTATATCATAATCAGCGATCAAAATTTCTTACAGTAAAAAAGTGTGTTTGTTACTTCTAAGTAATTTTAGTTCTTTGTCTCCCTTTAATCATTCAGATGGACTCATTAGGGTGTTAGGAAAACTGCAAGAGTCTACTGACCTACCTTTTAAATCGAAGCATCAGGTAATTTTGCCAAGGAACCACCCATTTACTAGGTCTCTTATCTTGTGGACGCATCGTCGACTATTGCACGTAGGTCCCACATCGATCTCAGGGGACATTCAGCAAGGCTATTGGTTTCTTTCGTTGGGAAGAGTCCTTAGAGACACAATAACAACTTGTCTTCTTTCAAGCAAGACCCTAAGCAGGTTATGGGCAACTTTTCTTCGAGCAGAATCCAGTAGTCCTTTCCCTTTGCTTGATTACACAGGTTTCTTCAACCTAAGGTTGGGTGGCCCTAGGTCTAAGACACTCACTAAGGCATCGATTGCTTTATTTATTTGCTTGTCCACAAAAGCTGTGCATGTAGAAATTGTCACGTCTTTGACTGCCCCAGCATTTATTGCATCCTTCAATCTGTTTATCAGTAGAAAAGGATTGCCGGTCAAGGTCTTTTCATACAATGCCACGACCTTTAAGCGTGCTAATCACGATATTAAGACATTATTTAATATAATTGCTTCCTCTGGTTTCCAGACCAAGATTCGTAATGAGTTCCAACCTCGCAATGTTCAGTGGGTATGGATGCCCCCCAGATCACCCCATTGTGCCGGGATCTGGGAGACCAACATCAAATCTTTAAAATATCTTTTAAAACGTGTTATGGGCCCTAATACCTATACGTACGGAGGTATCTACAGTTACGGCTCAAATTGAAGCCATCTTGAATTCTCGTCCGCTCAGTAAACTGTCGGCTGACCCAGCGAACAGTCCTGGACATTTTTAATTATGCGCCCATTGATCCCCCTTTCCATCTTTTACATACGTACCTATTAATAGGCTTACCAAGTGGCAAGAGTTCCAACGGCGTGTTGCTAAGATTGGGAAATCAGGATGAAAGACTATTTACACACCTAACATCAGCGCCAAGAGTGCATAATTATTAAACTTGATACTTTGGTTTTGTTGGTGGATTACAACGTCCCTTCAGGCCAATGGAAATTAGGAATCATTTCAAACTCCAACCTCGAAAAGATGGCAAGGTCTGCGATGTGACAATTCGTACCCCTCGTGGGTAATTTTAAAAGCATGATAAGGTCTGTCCCCTCTCTATTATAAACATCAATACTATTATAAAGAAACTTGTGGATACGTCAGTTAAATATTACCTAAATAGATTATCCATTCACATTGTATTCCATCGAATAAACGTGTAAATTTGTAGCAAAAAATACAAAAGTTTCTAAAGCTTAGTGCTAAACTTACAGACAAAAAATAACTTTAAGCACATTATCATAAGTTTACAATTATTATAATACCTTATTTACCGTTCCCTTTTTTACATAATTAACAGTTATACCTAAAATTTATCTGCTTGGTAATCAGAGAGCAATGTATGACATCGCCTCAAACGAAGCGCGGGAAATACAAATTTTGTTCAAAAATACGGAGTTAACCGAAAATGGGACCAGCATCACTTTCTTTACCGTTCTTTGCTACACACGCAAACAATTAAAGACAACGTTGAAGCTGTTTCTGAGAAAATAATTGTTTAAAATCTAAAAATTGCCTATGTTTGAAGCCAAACTACACAAGAAATACTCATATTTTCAAAAAATTGATCATGAGCTTATTTGAAGATGTTTTTGATGAACACATTAAATTAAGAAAAAAATATCTTCATAATTGTAGCTGTAGGAACACACCGAAAATTTTTTTGTAAGTTTTGAAAAATCAAGAATTTCAACGAAAATGAGATTTGCACCAATCTCTTAAGCGGATTTTACGCTAACAGAGATCAAAACTTAATCAAACCAGTTGTACTAAAACAGCACATACAGTTACATAATACAATCTCCGAATTAACAAATTCAGCAATTTCTCTCCGAATTAACAGATCTCAGTCACGTTTTTAAAAACTTATTACAAATTGTAGAACATTAAGTGCGGACTCCTCGGTTAATGGTCAGCAAACTCAGAAGGACTTCCGCGACAACACACATATATCAAAGACAAAGGTCAATCAACCACGCTCATGACGGGACTCGAACCCGCGAGTCCTCAGTCCGAAGCGCTGAGTCGGCACATGCTCTAGGCACCTCGGATGTCCAGTTCGGCAAAAATAGTAGATACCAAGCGTTTCATACAGCTAAATCGTGGCCCAACAATGAAACGTAATTCACAGAATAGCTGCGGTCTCGCGTGACGGAATGCCATTGTCGCATTCTAATCGCATATTTCCTAAAGGCTATCAATTTTTCTTTCATATCACATTGAAATAGCATTTTTAAGAGAAAAGCCCTACAGTAGCGGCAGCGTATAAGTGATTGACAGTTCGATGCGCTGTTGCCACACATTACTATCCACATGGCAGAGATAAAAGAAAACTCAAAACATTAACTCTTACCGACAGGCAATCACACGTCTTTATAACATCTTCATAACCTTCGCCATAGCCGAACTTTATAGCCTCCACGACCACGTGTGAGTCAGATGAACGGCAACGGTGAAGCTTGGCTGGGAGAAAGTAAACAAATCCTCGAAGCCCGATTGCTTCAGAGGTCACATGACGTACAACCACCTCGTAGCGAGAGAACTGGCAGAGTCGCTTATATACTGTCGGTAGTGTAATTGGGCTAATTTCAATTAAGGCTTGTGGATTCTCATAAGTGCAATAACGTGAAGAAATTGCCTCTAAAGTAAATCTTACCAAGTGGGAGACAAGTCAAACTAATCTTGTTAATAGTATGAGGTCAATGTGCACTCCACAAAAGAACACTGGAGTGATAACTTTAGACATTTTAATATATTAGTGTCTAAAACAATTTCTTTATTATATTTAACCTATTAATATTGGATTTTTGCAAACAAATTTGTTTATACTGATAGTTAATGAATATTTTAACATATCTATGAAAGGTAAGCTTCCAATAATATTCTGCTTTTCGGCTTACATGATATCTTTATTCATAATAATTGATTTATTGATGTAACTTGTAACAAGAGATATACCTGAAGATGGAGACGCACTAATCTCCGAAACGTTGTACCAAGTGATATAAAGATTTAACGTTGTAACAAACCAACTTCCATAATTGTTATTCAAATATGTCTAGAATTCACGGAACTCTTTAATATAAAAATTAAATTTTTGTAATTTTTGAAAAAACAAAACGATAGAACAATCTGGGGTTTATGTCATCGCTTAGGTTACATTTAGTACTAACCCTACCAAAAATTTTAAGAAAAAATTTGGAGCCGTTTTTGAGAAAATCTTGTTTTTGTAATATTTTAAAACTGCAAATATTGCACGCACTTTTGCACGAAGACTATTAAAATTTTGAAAAAATGAAGAAGATTTTAATGAAAGAACTATTTATGGACAACAAATTTAATTTGAAGGAATAATATCTATCTTCAATTTTATAGTTTTAGGAAGACGCCGAAAAAATTCAAACTTTTGCAATTTTCGAAAATTCAGAGTTAACCGTGTATATCCGACCTATACCACCTGTGGAAGTGTATTTGACTCTATTCTTACAAGAAATTTCTACTAGAGCCAGATCGACAGAAGTTTCTTCAATTTGGAAAGGATCGTACGCATGGTTTAGACGCTAGGAGTGTTCACAGGACGGGCGGACGTTACGGGCCAGCATTACATAACTTTCTCTATACTACTTATACTACTCCATATTTACGTACGTATACGAGAAATAATTAGGATGTCATAGTCAATACCAGCTGGATTGTTGCTGTTTCTCAAACTTACTCCAATTCAGTCAAGTCGATAAAATATGTTTGCAAGTACGTTACGAAAGGAAACGACATGGCTGTATTTGGTATTGAATCTTCAAATAATAAAGATTAAGTTTCACAATATCAAATGAGAAGATATAGTAGTAGCAATGAGGCGGTTTGAAGAATCTTTTCGTCTTCTATACACGGACGTCATCGCACCGTAGGCTATTTAGCTGTTCACCTGGAGAATGGACAAGTTTATTTCACAGCAGAAAACGCAACGCAAAGAGCTGAACGATCACCAGCGACAACGCAGACAAACGTCTTCGAGACATATTCAGGCGATCCATTTGCAAGAGCATTGCTTTCCTCGGTAATGCCAAAATATTTTACAGGGAATGCGTCACACAAAAATTCCAACGTCGGAAATAAGGACAGCCTGTATCGGGATTCGTTAATGTATATTCAGCCGATGCTTTGGGGTGCATTTACACAGTTTACCCAAGCAATGAATGTTTTTACTTGCGTTTGTTATTAGTGTTCGGGGACCACCTTCATGCGAAGTTCTACGAATGATCAATAGTGAATTGTGCGCAACATATCGAGAAGCCTGTCAACGTTCTCATTTACTAGAGGATGATATTCATTGAGATCACAAACTCGCTGATGCTGTTATATCGTCTACTTCGAATCAAATTTGATCACTTTTTGTCATCATAATTTCACCGTGCTTTCCATCGAACCCACATAATTTATGGAACATATACAAAGGCTGAAGACATTTTGCATAGAGTACATTTAATGGCAAATCCCAAACTTGAAATTTCTGCAGAGATACACAATGAGGTATTGATATCTTTTAGAGGACATGTGCGTGATGGTGCACGATGTTGCAAGAATTAGAAATGCCTGCGCCTAAACGCCCTATGCTCGATCCATTCAATCGTGAATTTGAACGAGAACGGCAATACGACAGAAATGCTTAAGTCAATCCCTACAAAGTAAAGTTCCACTTTTAAATCAGCGGCAAAAAACAGCTTACGATACGATAATGAAAACAGTAAATGTCAGCAATGGAGGAATTTTTTTACTCGATGCACCGTGCAGAACTAGTAAAACATTCTTGATTTCATTAATTTTAGATACAATTCGGGCACAAAGTAAAATAGCACTGGCATTAGCATCACTTGGGATCGCTGATACATTGTTAGAAGGTAGACGAACTGCTCATTCTGCGCTCAAACTGCCATTGAGTTTGCAAAGAATAGATGAACCGACGTGTAACAAAACCAAAATATCAGCAACGGCGAAAGTGCTACAAAATTGTAAATTAATAATTTGGGATGAGTGCGCGATGGCGCACAAACGAGCATTAGAGGCACTCATCGAACATTAAGAGATCTGCGTAGCAATCGAGAACTTCTTCGGAAGCGCGATACTGGCAGGATATTTTCGCCAAACGCTGCCCGTCATTCCCAGATCAACAGCTGCTGATGAAATAAATGCTTACTTGAAGACAGCAAGATACTCGAAAAAAACCTCAAGTTAACAACGAATATGCGAGTGGCGTTACAAAATGACATATCGACGGAAGTGTTTTCAAATGCATTATTAGACACTGACAACGGAGAAAATTCCTGTTGATATTTCTACTGGCCTCATTCCGTTTCCATAAAATTTTTGTCAATTCACAACGTCAAAGGAAGAATTAATATCGAAAATGTTCCCAAATATTGGTGTAAATTATAAAAACTATGCTTGGTTGAGCGAAAGAGCCATTTTAGCAGCAAAAAATAACGATGTAGATGATTTAAATATAAAAATCAGAGTCAAAATTGATGGACAAATGCATTCATTTAAGTTGATCTATTCCATTACCGTTCCAAATGAAGTAGTCAGTTATCCAAATTAATTCCTAAATTATTAATATTTATTCTTAAATTCTATTTACATAGCTAACTTATGGCCTAGCTTACAAACTAGATACTTACAAACTAATCTAAATCTACTTTGTCTTACATCTTACTTAATCTAACAACGAACATTATTTACATTATTTACGGTAGGCAATACATACACATATAACACTTACAAAAACATACACTTTTAACATTACACATGAACTCATATAAAAATTATTTACACTATATATGCATCGACGACATCATTTCAACAGCGGTTGCAACTTTAACACTGTACACTATTTACATTATTTACACTGGTCAAAGTATACAAATACACTTATAAACACAATCCATGAAATCATTTAATTGGATTTGCCAGGATTACCGCCACACATTTTACAGACCAAGGTTGGCTTGGTTGTGATAATTGTCACGCAATCTGAATCAGCCAAAATTGTGCAACGGAATAAGACTTGCTGTTAATAATATTATGAAAAATTTGATTGAAGCAACTATAATCATAGGGAAGTTTAAAGGCAAGGATGTGCTTATTCCAAGAATACCACTAACGCCAACTGACTTTCCTTTTGAATTTAAACATGTCCAGTTTCCAGTGCGCCTTGCATAATATATCCCAAGGTCAATCGTTAGAAGTGTGTGGAATAAACCTTGAATTTTTGTGTTTTTCCCATGGGCAGTTGTACGTTGCGTGCTCGCGAGTCGGCAAACGATCGGCGCTATTAGTTTTCTCTCCGAAAGGAAAATAAAAAAAATGCACATTTTAAGGCATTACAATGGTTATGGTCGAATTATTTAATTGTAATTTTATTTCATTACATGGTCGTATTGTAAACGGAAGATTTTGTCTAATTTTTTGTCATTAAGTACGTAACGTGTAACATTTCTGGTACTTTCTAATTTGACGAGTTAATTACTTTCGATACATCAAACGTGTCAATACATGGAATTATTGATAATCCGCTGATTTGAATTTACCGGAAGTGTTACATTTCCTTAGTCCACGACTGTATACCACCCGCGTGAAGCCGAGGTGGCCAGAAATAGTGAAACACTTCTTTCAAGATTTTCGAAAATACTCACGAACAAAAAATATGTGGTTGTACGAAGTTCGCCGGTTCAGCTGCTATTTACATAAGTGGTAATCTGTTCACATTATTGTAAATACATTATTGTATAGTACACGTGCTTTAAGTGATGTCATATAAAATTTCTCGAAAACTCAACAGTTTTCTGTGAAAATAAGCTCAAAATTCCGCACTTTCAGAAACACTCAAATGCCATTTTCACAAAAATGGTTATAATTTTTTTTTTCAAAATTTTCAAACGGACAGTGCTAATTACACTGTTTAATATGGAGAAAAGTTTATTCTGGTGTATTCTATGTAGTTGTTTTTTCAGATATTAAAAAAATGTAATTTTTTTAAAATTTCTCCACGCAGTTAATATGCACAATTCCATCGATTTGTATACATTATTACATTTGTGAGTGGAAGTGCTTGAAAGAACTTCATCTGAAGTTCTTCGAAAACTCAATAGATTCCTGTGAAAAGAGCTGCAAATTTCGCATTTACAGTAAGGCATTAGCACCATTTTCCTAAAAACGGCTCTAAATTTTTCCATGAAGATTGCTATTTAGGTCGAGGTTTTACTCTTCTCTATTATTCTTAAAGTAATATTTTGATGCTATTAATACGAAACCGAAAAGTAGAGAATTCTTTTTAATGTACTTTGGGCGACGATAGATGGCAGCTGGCAAGAGGATGGGGAAGACTGAAAAGCCAGCCCACACCAAGAGAATTAGAAAACTACTACGAGAAACTCTGTGCATTTCTGTAACACCACTTTTTTCGTTATCAGGGCCCAGCAATAAGATTTCTGCTAAGGCAGTAGTGTCGTAGTGATCTCGGACCGTAGGGTCGCGGGTTCGAGTCCCTCCTCGAGCATGGCTGTATTTGTGTTCGTCCTTTCACCCCTTATCATCACCATTTCGTTTCATCTTCACAGTTACCTTAACGTTAACTCCAATAATGGTCGCTAATGACCTAGATGTTGATGCGACCATAAATAAATTTAAAAAAAATTATTCTGCCGAAAAGTGTTTTTTTGAACTGTCTTTACGGCCTTACCCCATTCTGTTGCCAGCTGCCATATATCGCATCCCAGAGTACATTTTTCGACATTTTTCTATTTTTCGTTTTGCTAATAGTAAAACCGAAATATTATTTTATGAATATTAAAGAAGAGTAAAACCTTGTCATAAATGGTAATTTTCATTCAAAAATTTAGAGCCGTTTTCAAGAAAATGACATAACCGTAATGGCAAATGAAAAATGTGAAGCTCTTTTCACAGGAATCTATTGAGTTTGAGAAAATCATTTGATGTTACTTGAAGCACTTCCACTCACAAATGAAATAATGAATTCAAATTGCTAGAAATGTGCATATTAACGGCGTGAGAGATATGTCAAAATAATACATTTGTAAAGTTTTTGAAAAAAAAAATAAATGAATATACCAAAATGAATTTTAGGTCATATTAAACAGTGCAATTAGCACTATCCGTTGGAAAAGTTCGAAGAAAATATTTGGAACAGTTTTTGAGAAAAGTCCGTTTGAGCCTGTCTGAAAATGTGGAAATTTGAGCTCCTTTTCATGTCATTTATATTTAAAGCATATGAACACAAATAAAATAATATGATTAAATATTCGCTAATGTAAATATAAACGATGCGAGAGACACGACAGTAAATAACTTTTTTTGTAATTAAAAACAAAACAAAAAACACACACAAAAGAATAGAGCAATATGGTGTTTATGTCATCTTATAGAGTGCATTTAGAACTATCCCAACCAAAATTAAAAAAATAAATAAAAAATATCCAATTTCCCAGAAAAAACATTGGATCAGTTTTTGAGAAATCTTGTGTGTTTTTAATTGCAAAAATTGCATGCACTATTGCACGAAAAAAGCTAAAATTTTCAAAACAATGTACATGACTTTAAAGGAAAGAACTAATAATGGACAACAAATAGCATTTTAAGGAAAACCTTCCATCTTTTTTTTTTTTTTAATTTGTTGCGTCTACACCTTGACGCAACGCGTCTCCAACCCCCTTAAGGGGCGTTGAGCGCTTTGCACTGGGGAGTAATCCTCCATTAATGTGCTTTTTTAAATTTTTAATCTTCATATTTATAATTGTAGGAAGAGGTCGAAAAATGTCAAACTTTTGCAATTTTCAAAAATTCAGAGTTAAGCTTGAAAATCGGACCTATGCCACCTTTCTACTGACTTGTGAGTTACTATATTCTTACAAGAAATTTTAAAAAAAAATATGGAGCTGCTTTTGAAAAAAAATTGAAAATGTCCGGGGTTCTTCATGTAAAGTACCCCGAAATTTTAATGAATGTTTTCCAGAATTTCAAAGCTTCCACTAGACCCAAATAAACAGGAATTTATTCAATTTGGAAAAACTTCTACGCATGGTTTAGGCGCTAGCAGTGTTCAGACGGACGTTTTGAAGTAAAACAAACTTTTTCGGTATCAGGTGGTGACCCCGAAAGTGTATTTCCGTTGAAATCTCAAAATCGATTTTCCGCAGCTTTACGTAACTTGCTCTATACTACATTACTCGGTATATACGTACGTATACGAGAAAGTAAAAATGCATATATTTCACGTAAAATTACGCGAAAAGTACCCAAAAATTCGAACTGTACATGACCTTATTTCAAAATCTGTTTTTAAGGATCAGATTTCATTCAAGGGAAAACCTAATGAAAATTCTATAATATTTTTATTGTAATAACACACAGCAAAAATTTTGAACTTTTGCAATTGTTGAAAAATGAGGGTTTCCAACGAACACGAGACCTGCACATTTCTCTTAAGTGTCTATTATATTACACACTACAAAATTTAATAAAAAAACAAATAAATCAACAAAATTTGGAAGCATTTGTTAAAATCAAAATGTAACAGGGCCTTCAAGTAAAGTATTCCCCAAAATTAAAATATTGTTTTCAAATTAAGAGTCCGCGACATCGGCCAGATCGATTGATACATCAATTTTGGGGAAAATTGGCTAAACGGTTTAGCCTTTATCTTTTGTTCAGTCAAACGGACGGATGTTTTCCCGTCAATCGTTTTGTCGGTATCAAGGACCCACAATACATAGATTTGAGGTTGAGATACATACATATTTGTGGTTTCGTTAGATATACAGGAGTTCGAAGAAAACCAAACCACAATGAAACAGTTCCAAATTTGATTGAACAAATGCAAATATTTGATTGTTTATTGCGCCTATTCTCGTACTGCGCCTACTAACCCAATTCTCATCCTCATCTGCTTATGACCCAGTTGTCATGCGAAGCAAGTTTGCAAGGAAGAGGTGGCCCGCTATTAAATATTTGCTATTCATATATTATAGAAAATGAACTTTTTTGATATTTTTGGTATACAAAGAACTATTGAACTGTATAAGTACTACACTGTTATTAAATTATTCGTGAGGTTCACATTTGTTAAATTGTTGGTTATTGTTGTTTTATTAATGTATTACAGTATTGTAATTCAGTATTATATTTGCTATTCTTCGGCAGTGCCTGTGCTATATTTTGGAAACCTATTTTGTGTGGGTTTTTTTCAGTAACATGGTTGGTTATACTATTTATCATAAAAGAAACCTACGTTCAAAATCCACATGTCTATAGACGCGGAAGTCCTCGTTCCACGGAGTTTCTACTGTCATAATATAATTACAGACTGAATTACGGCTGAAAAAAAAACCGTAAGGGGCGACTCGTAACTCCGTCAGCCCACCTTTTAAATGTAGATGGATCAAACTGTGGTCGCACGTGCAATAATGTGGCGGTATGTTTCCTTGGAGTTCCCTCGCCCCCCTCTCTTCCATTCCACAGCATGTCCATTACCAAAATCATAATCATACTTCACCATTATTTGGACTGTCATCTAAGTGCTTTCGAATTCATTTCACTGACTATAAGCGCTATCCGGAAGAGCAGTCTTGAGTTGAGTATCTCGGCTCCAAAACAATTGTCTCTGGTGCTTCGTATAAAGCCGTAAGATAAATACGTAGGTCAGTCAAAAAGTAATGTCTCCCATTTTTTTCTACTTAAAAAAATTAAGTTAAGTGAAAAATTTGAATTTGGCGCCATTCCTCAAACCTTCTGCAATCCACTGCAGTAGTAACTTTCTGCGTCAACAGGTGGCAGCACAGCAGAAGTTTGTAAGATGGCCGACATCGATGTTCGTTTGAGACAGCGTTGTGTGATTGAATTCTTGAATGCAGAAGGTGAAACGCCCATACGCATTCATGAAAAACTGAAGAAGGTGTATGGTGTTGTGACAGTGGATGTCAGCACTGTTAGACGATGGGTTCGTCGTTGTAAGGAAGCTGAAGGGCAAACACCGTTGACTGACGGAAAGCGGAGCGGCAGGCCGGTGAGTGCAGTGACTCCACACAACATTCAGCAAGTTGATGACATTCGTGATGACCGTCGGGTGACTGCAGATGAAGTGTGTCGCATTATTTCTCTTAGTAAAGGCAGTGTGATCACGATTATTCAACAATTGGGGTACTCAAAAGTTTGTGCACGGTGGGTTCCAAGAATGTTAACCGATCAGAATAAAGAGGCAAGGAAAACAATAGCCTCCCAACACTTGCAGCGCTTCCGTTTGGAGGGAGATGAGTTTCTGAAAAAAATTGTGACCGGGGACGAAACATGGGTGCATTTTTTTGAACCCGAATCAAAGAGGCAGTCAATGGAGTGGCGTCACACAAGCTCGCCGAGGAAGAAAAAATTCAAAACTGTGCGATCGGCAGGGAAAGTTATGGCAACAGTTTTCTGGGATACAGAGGGTGTGATTATGGTTGATTTTTTGGAGCAGGGATGCACAATAAATTCTGTTCAATACATCACAACCCTCAAAAAACTTAAAGCACGTCTTCAGCGAGTTCGCCCAACAAAATCAATGGCAGATGTTCTTCTTTTGCATGACAATGCAAGACCACACACCAGTCGTCACACCTCTGACGAGATTGTCAAAATTGGATGGGAAGTTTTGCCTCATCCCCCATACAGCCCTGACCTGGCACCATCAGACTTCCATCTGTTCGGGCCACTAAAAGAAGCTCATCGTGGGATTCATTTTGAAGATGAGGAGGCCGTCAAAACATCCGTGCGTCAATGGCTTAGGAAGCAGGGCTGTGATTTTTACCGTGCTGGAATACATGCCCTTGTTCAAAGATGGACCAAAACTGTAGAGATGGGCGGAGATTACACTGAAAAATGACAAAATGATCCTCAATGTTGTGGTTTTCAACCTATGGAATTGAATTTAAATTTCCTGACAATTAAACGTAGAAAAAAAAAAAAAAGGCATTACTTTTTGACTGACCCTCGTACATCATGATTCTAAAATTATATTATTTTTCGTTTCTTTTTCAAAATCAGGACTATTAATTTCTAGAATGATTGCCTTTATGGTATCAAGAAATATTCGCTCCACTCAGTGAGTAGCAAGCGATTGGTCGTTAAAATTTCTCTCTCTCAATGGTATCGAGGAAAGAATGTGCTCCTTTTCCCGGCGCCGCTCTACTTATCGGCCCCTTCCTTCTTCCCTCCCAAACCAATACCTCCTAGAACCCTCCCACTGCTGTTTTGCACCGTCTCCAAAGAGTTTTTTAAGGACGCGGAATGATACGGCAGATCCTCAGCTGGTTCACATTTCAAATATATAGCTAGCGATGGGTAATAAAATTCGAACGTGAAATAACTTCTAACTTCGAACCAAGTATCTCGAAACTCATACGAGAAAAGTATCTTGAAAATAAGCCCGAATCTGAAAAAAATGTGAGCACTTAGCGTTACAATTACGGTGATCTAGCATTAGTTACAATAATGAGATATAATATCCCCAAATCTTTCGCAGAATTAAATATAAATTAAAGTTCTCTGCACTATTTATTATTATTATTATTATTATTATTATTATTATTATTATTATTATTAAACGTTTAAATGCATTGAATGTCTTGTTTCTCGAACAACTTAACTATAAATGAAATTAGATTAAGTCCAAGCCAATAATAGAAACGGGGTAACATGGTATACACCCATGCACACATCAGTTTGTGCCTTTCCAGTAGAAACTAAGTCTACGCATTAATAATATATTAGTGGCACCTGTACCGAGAAGTATCTTCTACCTCAGAGCAGGCTGAAACCGGCGTAAACCTGCACACAAAACAGCGAACCTAAGTGTATGGTGCGGTTCCTCCCGTCTGCAGAATTTAAAACAAAACAAAAAAACATCACGTTTCCGGGAAAGGCAGCAAGTGCAAGTGGGTGGGTTGGTGCGTGCTCGCGCGGCCGGTAGACGCGGCCGCAGTTTGCGCGTTCCATGTATTTCCCCACAACGCAACGTGGGCCCGCGGATACCCGGAGAGGCGACATCCAGACGACACGTCGCGACGCGTGGATCAATGGAGATAGAGCCGGCGCCCGTGCAGCAGCAGCAGCAGCAGCAGCAGCAGCAGCAGCAGCAGCAGCTGCAGCAGCAGCAGCTGCAGCAGCTGCTGCTGCCGCCGCCGCCGCCGCCCGCGTCGCCGGCGGGTTGGCGGTGGAGGGGGCGGCGGCGGGGCTTGCGAGAGGCGACCCTCGCGCCCGCCCAATCGCCCGCAATCAATAGAGGAAGTCGGGTGCCGGAATGGGAAACGAGTCGCGCGCCTTGCACGCCGTCGGGGCTTTTAAAGTCTGCCATCGGTGCTGAATTTCGGCTCTTCTGGTATTCATGCGAACCCTTAAAGGCAAACGCCTTAATTTAGTTCAGAGCTAGCATTGCCGCTGTCTCTGCAGCGACTCGGATCCGGAAGTCCTTGATTCCAGCCCTGAGTTTGTGCCCATATTTTTAAATTCTCGCGTAGCTAGGCCGTATTCTCTTACTGCCTGGAGAATTATAGAAACTGGCTGTTCTGATCAGTATTTTCCTTGATTCTCCGTTCCATATCAGGCGAATGCCGGAGCAGTATCCTAACAAACGGGCCATGGTCCGCCCGCCATCTTTCCTAACTCCTCCTCCACTCTCCTCGCTCTTCCTAAGGCACACACTCACATGTACTATACTTACGTGACGGGAGACCAGTCGGAAATCTGGAAATTGTCCCGACTGGGGCGGCGTCCCGTCATTTGTCTCTCTTGGTGTTTTGATATTCGTTGCATGAGTTAAGAATTCTTTAGAAATATTTTTTCTCAGATTGAAATATTAAATAGTTTGCAAAGAAAAATATCGAGGTATACGAAGCACAAGATCATGTGGCAAGTAGCATAAACAATCACTACTGAGAAAGTAGAGTAAGATCTTTCGTGCTAGGAAAGATATTTAATATCAAAGAGATCTTGATTGGAATGCTGAAGTCGTTGGAACACTGGAATCTTGATAGGAATACTTAAAAAAGAGGATAAATATGAATAAATCAGATATTGCATATAACAGCATTTTGGTTTGGTTGCCAAAATTTAAAATTTCTTTTTCTCGATACACGATTCCCTTTAAATAACTGCGACTTGTATTTACGTTCAACGGCCCTTAGATTTACAAAACCACGAAAGAGATTTTTCTAGAACAAAGTGGTTATAACTGGAAACTGCCACAATCGCTTCCAACCCGTCGGTGTTCAATCCATTTGACCAACACTGCTCAACCCAGAGAAAAGTACGGAAACGCGTGTAGCGAGGCTTGACGCTGAACAAAGAGAATATTACATAACGGCTCATATTGCTGCGTCAGCGTCACCTACGCTTCGGCGTCGGGAGTCCGTTGCCTCGATCGGCGAAGGGACGGCCAGGCAGTGGCGGGGGGGCGCGGCAGTGGCGGCGGTGGCGCCGACGCGTCGTGTAGCGTTGATCCCAGGAAACCTATTATCGAATTGGAAACGGAGAAAAGTTGATTTTTCTCTCGACGAATAAGGCTCTTTCATTCCGAAGAAAATGAAATTTAGATATTCTCGTTCCAATCGAAACAATTTAGCGCACGTTCAGTTCATAATGTAAAAGAAGCGGAATAATTCAAGAATGAAAGAAACACGTTTAGTCAGCGGTTCCCGTCGCAGCTTCACAGCACCGTTGGGGAGCGAGTAGCGTGAGGGGATGCACAAAGCGGGAAGTCACCCGCCGACGACCAAGTGCGCGCGGAACCGCCCCCGCGTACGCGCCGCCTCCTTCCTCAGTATCCACGCGGAAGGACACGCGTCCTTTTACAGGCGCCTTGCGGTTAGTGGGAGTCTCTCTTGTTATTCTCTACAATATAAAACGCGGACGAGAGGTATTATCCGGTAAAAAATCTCATGCTGCCTATTGAGCACTCTTATAATACCTATTCTTAAACTGAATAGAATGGATGTCATTTTGAAAATACCATACAAGAGGAAAAATAACTCGATATCCAAAGTTATTATTATAATTAATACCTTGTTTACTTCACTGTCTGAGGAGGGATGCTTTTGCTACGTGCTCACGTGCCTTGTTACGGAGTAACAGGCAATAGCAGGCAAGGTAAACTCTAATAGCTTAGATCAATAGGCACACGACCAACACTCACCTGAAGATTCTTTCAGATATCGATTTTCATCGACAGCCGTTTGGCACAGAAAAAAGCTTTCCACGCCGCCGCCGTCGTCGCCACCACTTCCGCGATGTTTCGGCGAGGCGCATCTATTTCCATTTTCCGGAGGCCGTGGAACAACTGCCCATGCATTTACTATTACCTGTCTCCAATTCTCGAAGAACTACCTTTTTTCAAGGCATGAGGAAGAAGTGTAATGGCAAACAATACGAAAGCAGTCCATTGATGTTGGTAGTTGCGCGTATGAAATTAAGTTTTCATTTTTATTCACAAGATAAAAAAATTATTCCTATGTAAGTACTATTTAAACTTGTTAAGTATTTCAACGATAGTGTGCCAATCATAAAGTTATGGGAAGTTATGAATAATAGTAATGTAAATAAAATCTTAATAAATGCGGTGAAGGAATTCTATACAGATCAAAAGGGCTACGACAAGGATGCTGTTTGTCACATACCGTCTTTAAAATATATGTCAATGTGGCGTTACATGTATGGAAAAGAAAATGTGCTGAGATGGGAATACAACTTGATGATAACACAACACTCTATACCCTACAATTCGCTGATGATCAGGTGCTGATGGCGTAATAACAGGAAGATATTGAATTTATGATTAGGAAGATAAAAAAAGAGTATGAGAAATGGGGACTAAGCCTCAACCTAGAAAATACAGTATACTGGACACTAGGCAATACACATGACGTATTGACTATGAAAACTGGAGAAATAATAAGAATAGCAGAAGACATATAGTACTTGGGAACAACACTAGAGGAACAGGGGTTTTATGGAAAGGAATGTGAAACCCGACTCATTAAATGAAGAAAAAATTAGGAACCCTAAATCCAGTGATCTTGGATCCAAATATAAGTAAGAAAACGAAAATTAGAATATATAAATGTATGATTGAAAGTGTTACATTGTATGGAGCACAAATATGGCTACTTCCAGAACTACAGAAAAGAAAATTGAGAGTCCTGGAAAAGAATTTTCTCAGAAGAGCGGCAGCAATATCTAGAAGGGAAAGAATTAGAAATGAACGATTTAAGGAGATAATGGATCTGTAACACATTACAGAGGAAATTCAAAAGAAACAACTCACTTGGTTTGGACATGTACAGCGAATGGACGAGAAAAGACTACCCAAAAGATAATTAGAATTGCAACCAAGTGAACGGGTAAACGAGGAAGACCAAAACCAGTGTGCAGTGACCAGATCAGAAAGATAATCGAGAAGTGAAAATGACCTGATTCCTGGGAGAACAGAGAAGACTGGAAGAGATTAGGCGTCGGAAGACTGAAGTAGCGGTTAGGAAACCGGCAAGAAGTATTTCAACGAAGCCTGATAGGTGTTTACTACAAGATTTAATTTTTATTAATGCTTTCACTTGACAATATTACTTTGGGAGAACACGATGCGTAAGTGTTGAAATATCAACAGTTACACAAAGTTTTTTGTCACCGACAGTTCCTACAAGTAATATTTACTGTGCCACTTTGGAGATCGCATTTCCTAACGATTTCGGCCATACGAACTAAACCGTGCCGGCAGATATGATTTAGCAGTGTGACTCAAGAAGGTTCTTGTCGCACGACGAAGGCGGGTGTAGCCACCAACCATTACAAGAACAGTTAAGTCTCGTCAGTTAATTAATCGAAGTTGAGCTTCATTTGTAGAAAAAAAAAGCTAACTTCTCCCGTTGCATCTAGTATTCATTACTGTGCAATGTGTCCGTTTACACGATAAAAATAAATAAATAAATGGAGGAAGAGATAAAAATACACCTAAAATTAATTCTAAAACCCTTCAATGGCCTAATAATTCCTTTGCTCGCTTCCAGGTGGCGTGGCGACAGGCTTGCTTCCACTGATCTCTATACAAAATAAACAGATAAGCAATTGTATATGAGAAGGCAGCTCAAAAATGTCCTCCTGAAGTCGCCAAACTGAAGGTTTGCAGTTATAGATGTGGGGGAAAATTCTGGTGTGAAACTTAAAATGTGGTTATATTTACACAAAATGTTAAAGGCTTTCGATGAAACAAGTATCATTCAAATTTTATAAAACCAGATATTATATAAAACTTAAATAGTGAATTTTGTGACTTCGAAACTTCCGGGCAGATATTTTGTTGTTTTTTTCTTCATAAATTTGGAGAGGTTAACGGTAACCTATAACATTTTTTTTAAAAATATCAATTTCCTTAAATTACAATCGAACTATAATTCAATTCATCTGCATCATAAATAATGTACAATTTAATATTATTATCCATATGTAGATAGTTCAAATAAATGCATTAAATAAATATAGTTATATTAAATTCAACATTGAACAATTCCATACTTTCATTGTTTTACACCCAAGAATCACAAACCCATTTTTGATACGAAATAAAAATGAACATTTCTGACAAAAGGGCGCCATGTAAATCGATCCACTAAATTGGGTTTGCCCCAAAACCTGCGTAACGGCGGTGCTCATAGAGAGGGTATGTTGGAGTCCGCGCAGTTATATACGGTGATCCGTGGCCTGTTCCCTATCTCTAGATCACAGATACTGCAATAGGAGCGCAACTGAAGAAAAGGCTCAAATGGAGATCGTTAACGAGTTAAAGTTAATTTTCTGACTTTGGCAGTAAAAACACGCAGATATAACATTACTAGTTATTCACAGATCCAATTAGAACCTCATTTGCCAAATCAGTTTATTTATTAACACATATTTTATGCCGCCTATTCGGCGAATCTTGCGCACATCAGATGAAAACTCACAAACATCAATCCACTGCAATATTAATTTTTAATGTTCTTAAATTAAATACCATGTTTAGAGTTTGTGAAATATTAATGACAGATCGTGTATCTTCCAGCCTATCTCTACAAAATTAGATCCCGCAGGTAAGGTAGCCCAGAGCGGGCATTTGCGGCGCCTTGTAGACGATACAGGTGTGGCGCTTCCCCCTCTTGCGACGCGGGATTGCCGGTCTCCTAGCCGGTCCTCTTTTACTCTTTCACTGACCCATCTTGCTAAAGCAACGCTGAGGAGCAGAAAGAACGATTCCAGTCCAGCAATCGCGGTCGGGTTTTATGGGCACCGTTATAACTCAGGAGATTCTTCGTATTCCGGAAGTCACCCCCCAAACAATTCCTTCTAGAATTCCAGACTGAATGGGAAGAGAATTCTAGAATGAAAATAAAACTGACGACTCGCAGAGATTCAATCAGAAGTGCTAACACAAAATGCCGTCGGACGCAACGACTAACGTACGCTTCATATCCCACAGTTTTGTTAGCACTAGGTATTAGAGTGTAAAGCACTTCTAAGAAGCTAATCGAGGGAATCAAGACAATATTAATTCTGAAACGCTCATAAAGTTGCATCCCAAGAGCGGAAAGAACCGCGAGCGGTGCATGCAACCGGTCGGAAGTGTTGCATCAGAGGATCTGGGGCGCGGGAGGGATGGGGACGCGCGGACCAGGCCGCAAAGGCGATTGCGGTGGCTGAGGCGCCGAAAATCAACTCTGAAAAATACACTACAGAAAAATACTACTGTTAGTGAAAAACGGTCCGAAAGGTATTGAGTTTTCTGTAGCAACGTGGACTTTTATTACATTAAGTCACAGATAGCACACATTATTTTATTTTTTTATTTTATTTTACGTAAAAAAAACAGATAAAAACTGCGTATGACATGCTATGGGGAAAAGTGAATTAAGTCCCAACGTTGCGCTAATACATTTAATACATATATTTTTGGATATAATGATGCAATATACCTTTTTCTGTAACACTACCGCACCAAGAAGAAATGCTATTTGACCAGTTTTTGATATTTCCATTCATATTCGAGTGTAAACTTGGAGATAATGTAATGGATTGTGTTATCGACATTCAATTTTAAATTTTATTGTTTCTCAATACATTTTTACTGTATATTACTTGACACATTTTCTTGAACCTCCTTTTATCGTTTTAGAATATTTATTATGTAGATAAGTCCTCACATAGCCTATTATTGATGTTGCGAATAATGTTGCGTTACTTTGGGAATAGTGAGTAGTAAGTATAGTGAAAATGGTGAGTATATGTATAAACAAGATAGAACAAATGCAAATGGAATGCACGCGTTGAGGAATAGACATGTAACTATCGTTTCTAATATCCATCCCTGATATAATTATCTAATCTTGAAGATAGTGTCTTATTCTGCATTGTTGCATGATTGTATAAACAATGCTTCAAGAGTAATTATGTCTTCTATAACAAAATGCCTACTTATTTCAGGAATGATAGACGAAAATAAAGGTCTCTATCTACAGCTGAACTTATTTCAGTATTGAAGAATATGTTGACCTTATCAAAAATGTAAATATAATTGATGCTGTATACATTCCTCGTAATGTTGACGAAATTACAGATGCAAATATTGATGTTCTGGAGGAAAAATAAGAAAAGGGAAACGTGCTTAAGAGTGCAATTGTCAACTCACGGAAAATATATAATATTGCGAATGAAGAAATGCCACAACTAGAATTTCTTACTTCGCCATGACCCTAATGAAATCTGAAGACTGCTAAAGGAAGTGAATGCAAATTTGAGTCAATGAATACACTGGAGATTGAAACTCCAATTTTGGTCGACCCACAAACAGTTCTCTACATAAAGAAATGATGTAGGAATGATGTACGTTATGATGTAGGAATACCGATACAGGGCATCAATCGATGACACTGTAGTCCCTCTGATCGGGAGGCTCTAGTGTTAGAGTCCCGACGATAGCAGGATTTTCGACACTAGCTACACGGCTAGGTCGAGTTCAGCCGCCGTCTGGAGGTGAATTCTAGCAGCCGGCTGCTCTCATCGGTCAAGTTTTCCTTGGTTTCTTCGATCAACACCAGGCAAATCCCGGAGCAGTTTCCTAATACACCAGCCACAGTCCGCGACCTATCCTTCCTCAACCTCGTCCTATCATTACCCCTTACTTGCACTACACTACCACACATGCAACACTACACACACTACCACATTGCAAAATATTCATATGGGTTCAGCTAATGCCAATTTCAGGAAGATTTCCACTATAACTTTTTTCAAGGGAAGTACTTCATTGGTTTCGCAATCCAGGTGGTGTTGGACAGTAATTGTGTAAAAGTAATTAAATTACTTGTAACGATTACTTTGTTAGTAATTTTAGCATGTAATCGTTACCTTTAGCTGAATGAACTTGCTACTCGTAACTTACTCCTAGATATACAATCGTAATCGTACTTTGTAGTAGTCATTACATTGCATGTAATGCTAAAGATTTAAAAAAATGCTTCCTTAGTTTGTTTCATTCGCGAACTACTTCGTTCGTCGCGATCTAAATGAGTGGATAAGTTTATTTACTTCACTTCAGAAACTAGACTGGACGAGAGGTCCAAAAACGGGGTAGAATTTTCGGGGTTCCATCCCAGCGCGTCGAGCGAACATTAGTTCATTTCAACTAGTTTGTTCATGAATGACACTTCTCTACTAGTTTCCAAAGGCATAAAACTAATTGGACTATATCCATCACCGCAGAATTTAACACAGGGATTCGCCCCAGTGGCTTTGCGGAGCGTCTTTTCAGTCAGTTCAAATATGTACTGATAAAAAAAAGAGATCGAGAATAAGCGACCATAATTTTAAGAGACCTGTTTTGTAAAGTTAATGGCAAATTATTTGGCAATATTAAGTAATGATATATTGAGTAATGATCAGACGCAGCTGCAGTTGAAAATATCATTACTTAGTATTTTAAATGTGTTGGAATTGTAATTTGTCATTGTGCTTGCAAAATATTTGAAAAGTAACTGTGATCGAGCCCAATTACTTTTTTACGTACTTTTTCCATAACTGTCAAGGTGTGCACATCGATTCGCAACGATACATATTGTGTTAAAATCGTTTGCGTGTCCTTTCGAATCCACGGTGAACACATCGAACACATTCCAGTTCAAGCTCAAGTGCACATTCATTTAGGCCAAAGTTCACAAGATGAACACATCAATATTGTGAATTTTTTATAAGATTAAATTATTAAAATTTATCTTCCAAATTAACAATGGGTTCGACATGCAACATATTACGCGATCATCTGTTGCATGTGGACATGTAATTCTACACAGAATCACGATTCCTGAAAGTTCTATTGATTGAAATTAATTATTAGATTGATGGCAACTACTATAAACTATCAGCCTTTTTTCAATATTAACAATTTAACATTTATTCTTATAATCTACACATTACAATTCTCTTAATTTTCTGTGAACTACTTTTCACTTTAAAACATTAAAACACCGTACGGGTTTGACTATAGCTCGTAAGCTTACTAAAATGTTTTGATCGCTGGCTTTGCGACTAACTAGCAGAATGTTGTCCATTGAATCCTTGGTGTACCAATGCCGCATTCTTTCCTAAATAAAAAAAAATGTTCCAGAATGTCCTCAACGATTTCTATTAATAGGACTTAATATTCCCACAAATTTAATACGCGGTCGCGACTTTCACTATCTGTGTTTCGTACGAAACACCTACTCGCGACTGACTATCTTCAGCTACTGATTAGAAAAAAATCTTTCCATCTACGGAGCTACCCTAATATGCGTCTCCTCGAAATATGGAGTCTACTTAATTTAATCTTCTATTACATTAATAAAAATTCCCAATTACAATTTAATATCACAATTTATACAAGACCAATCCTTCAAACGAAACGTAACTTCCCGGCTCACTATCATTTACAAAATACCCAGCCTATGATGAAATACGATCGTACCTCACCAACTGCTTAGCGCACACATTCATTTTCGGGAAGGAATTTACAAATGTAAAAAATGCAATGTACATCATTTAAACTTTTTTGGTTGTCTCATGTCAAGATGAACTGATACACCACACTGTCCCTAAGTTGCGTAAAATCCAACATATTGTTGTACGTTGAGGTTGCAAAATAGCTTGAGGTTTTTGGGAGAGCATCAGACGATGATTCGGGTTGACAAGAATACTTCCACCTCTTTACTCCCTTGACACAAGGGAAAATTCTGAAAGCCAATTATTTAAGAACTATTAGTTTACTTCAGCGTAAGAATTATTGAGTACTGAAGTTGTCAGTATTACCTTGTCTGGGCGAAAAGAAATCGTTTTCTCTTTTAATGCGTGCGTGATACCTAGCCTTGCGCACCATTAAACCAGCTGGGATCACAATACCAACCCTACATAATTAAATTGATAGTCAGTAGAATATATACGTGCGCATTAACAGCTTTTTACTCGAGCGAGACAAATCGCCACGAAACTGTTTTAGCGACCTACTTTTCAAACAATGCGCTCCAATGGCGTCTTTACTTGGAAAGACATTTGATTCTCGGAATGTCGACAATACGAAATCCCTGGTCGCTTCCCGGTGTCCGGTGGCGCTCTCTGCCACCACCTCTTAGAAAGCAGTTCAGTCGTTCCAAAGACTTTCATACAAAAAAGTATTTCCTTTCTCTCGGGAAGCCTCCCCGTGTCTTCACAGAAACAAATATGAAGTCCAACGCGGGACGTTTGAAATGTATACTCTCTGCTGTTAATCAGCGCTAAGGAATTGCTTTAAACTGATTCAATTTCAAGTACGGCGCCAAATTTGAATTAATTTTGGCCATCTAAGTGCCAACATTGTACATTGACTATTGTTAAAAAATATGTATTTTTATCCTCTCTAAGTAATATTTGACACATTATATATTACACATTATTGCAACATACACATATATTACAATTATATATATATATATATATATATATATATATATATATATATATATATATTGCGGCTCTCACAGGCAACCCATCTTTATAAATGAGACCTCAAAATAAATTGAATTTGACGTGACTGCACTTTTTTTTATATATGAAGGATTTTGTAAAAAAAAAGCATCTAAATATTCATGTTAGATGCAACCCGCAACACAGGTCAGATATCTTGTTAAATAACTCAAACTAAGTTATTTAGGGCCTTAAAACTTAAAATATAAGGCCAAAGGCCTCAATGAAACGTTTTTCGCACTGTAATCTACAGGAAAAGATACTTTTGGACATTCTTTTACATATTTGTTGCCCCGGCGCTTATCGATATTATCCAATACCAATTATATTACTCGGCGCTGGAGACGATCTTTGTGACAAGGTTTAGACGGCTTAGATTTCTCCAACTTATATGTATGCTTCCTGTGTACACAGTGGTTTACGCCGCTTGATGAGGTTTATTTGCCTAATCATTAATTCAAGATTATGCAAATAAACCTAAATACTCCCACATCAACAATTAGAAGTATTAATAGTTGCTTGATACCGATGAAGAATGCTTTTTATGTGTCTAGTGCAACCGTTCATTTACCGAATGTAAGTACTGACATTCTTTTCTTTTTGTGAAAACTTTGTGATATAATCTACTGTTACGTTTCTAGGTGGTGAATTAAAAGTCTGCTATTATTTTAACAAAAACGTTTATTTTTGTTTCTTATCACAATCACTGAAAACACTTGATTATTTATTTACAATACACTTTTCTTGATTATTTATTTACACTACACTTCTCTTGATTATTTATTTATACTATTCACTTCTCTTACACACTCGTACAGTCCTAAGCACTGGACACAGTTCACTGCACTAACCACAGTACGATGCACTGACCACGGTTCACGTCACTGAGCACAATCACTGCACTGCTATCCACCGCGATGCACACACTTCACAGTTCAGCTTCCACTGCGGACTTAAGACTGACTCGCGGTCGCCGGCCGCCTCGTATTTATACTCGGGGGGCGTCAAGAACTTTCCGGACCCCGCGATCGTTCTGGAATAACCTAGTGCAGGGACCGCCGGCAGATGACGCAATCCGCGCATACAGGTAGTTCGTAGTAGTGCCGGCCGGTGACGCAATATTCGTTACACTATATTACTGCAGTATTCGTGAAGACCGTTTTCGTTGAAATATCTAATTTATCGCGATAATTATAAGAGAGTATTTTATTTGTTGTTGTCCACAATGGACGTTCCATTATTCGGAAAACCATTTTGTATGATTTTGTTCAGTAGCAATTGTTCTGCTGCAGGCAACTAGTTAGTTCTTTCAAGCTATTTCCTAAGGACGAAGAAAGAGACCATCCATAAACTACATGAGGTCTTAGAGGGGGAGGGAGTCAAGCGACTCTCAGCTAATCTTACGTGGGAGAGAGGGGGGACTTGGCAAATATCACGTAATTTTTTTTCGCTAAAAAGAGTGCTAATTGCGAGAAAACTGAGACAATTTAAGTAAAACACGTTTCTATACTAAAATATGACTAAATCTTGCACATTAATTTGTATCGCGATTATGTGAATGCTAAATATGTAGCATAATATACCGAGAAAAAGAATCTAACAAAAATTACGAAACTTTTTTATTATTAAGGAGATAAGTCTCATTACCTGTATTTTTACAGAAATTTTAAAGAAAATTAACTCAGCGTTTTTAGAAATGCAATAATATTTATTGCAATTCAGTCATGCTATTTTCTAAATACTAGTCATATCTAGTCTAAAATATAATTAAGCAAATTATATTTTTTTAAAACATCCCAATGCAATAAATCACAAATTAACGTATTTACATTCAAAATACGCATTTTGAAATATCTCACGTGAGATTAGAAGGGGAGGGGAGGGGGTCGAGCCAAATCTCGCGACATCTCACCAAGGGAGAGGGGGAGTCGAAAAATCGCCTCACGTAATTTATGGACCGCCCAAAAGCGTTTGTAGTTCTTCCAGCATAACAAACGCCCAATGCAATCGTAGGCTTCCGCGATCAGAGTGATGTGAAGGCTCTCGGCTGTCCGAGTGACGCCGCGGCGAGGGGCAGTGATGCCAACGTTATCGTGGTGTGCACCCCCACCCCACCCGCCCGACCTCAATCCTGGCGCTCTCCAGCCGTGAAGAAGAACGAAACGTCGGCATCACCCGGACGGCCAAGCACCTCCTCAAAACAAACGTCGTTGGCGCAAAACAAAATTGACACATCTGAAAATCTATTGGTAAGGTAAGTAAAGCAATCTGTTTAGAAAATTATAATATTTTTCTGGCCAAAATAGGCTTTGTTCAGAAAATAACTGATATAAAGAGGAAAAGATTTTGTCTTTGCCGATGCAATGAACGGCTCTGCGTACGATAAAACGATTTCTTTAAAAACGGTATTTTTTTTTAGTTGCGACAC
The DNA here is from genome assembly GCA_011170035.1 of Teleogryllus occipitalis. Classification (NCBI taxonomy): domain Eukaryota; kingdom Metazoa; phylum Arthropoda; class Insecta; order Orthoptera; family Gryllidae; genus Teleogryllus; species Teleogryllus occipitalis. The sequence goes on along the minus strand of BLKR01004941.1, from coordinate 40,901 downwards.
TATTTTTGGATATCGTCGTAGTTTTATCGTATTCCCTAATAGTAGCGTATGTCTTGTCGTGTCCCCTAAACTTTCTTCGTAAATCGTTGTGGCTTAAAAAAGTTGCTAAGTGAAACAGTAAGTAGCAGTTGGTCAAAGGTTTTGTAGAACAGTTCTTCGATTTCACGATGCGTTTTGCTTAGGCATTTTCAACGATTCTTTGAGAAATCGAGAAGAAATAATTTATATTTGTATCAGTTAATTTCTTTCCGTTGTCAAGTGAAGCTAAAAGGTGAAAAAATTAATATATTTTTATGACCTGTTTAATTCATTTCATATTCCTTTAATAATACTTGTTTCGCATTCTAAATCACACGTATGATTGGCATCGGTCATAAGACAAAACATACGTAACTCAACGATGATCTGTTTTTAGTAGCATCTATGCATCCCTTCAAATTCCCTTAATAATAATATTTCGCTTTAAAAAGAACAAATGTAATTTTAACTGAGTTTGCACAGGAAAATGTTCGAGGGATGATTGCTAGATTCATCCAAGGGTATATATAGAAGCAGTCTCGTGGAGTTGACCTCTATTGCAAACTTCCTGCTGCAGTTCGCCCTCTCTTTCGCAATCGTCTCGTGTTTTATTCGGTGATTATAAATGTTCTGCGGCTAAATTCTTTCCCGTGGGTCGCGTGTCGTCGTTTCATTCGATGTCCTTTTCTGCACATTTTGCATACGTCAGGCTAAGGAACGTTTCCGTTGCAACGTTGACCTCGTTTTAATACAGCAGTATTGATCTCTGCCTTGCTTGCTTGCTGTATTCCTCTCTAGATACCGTAGGAGGTGCAATGTCGCTTCATATACCTAGATTACTATTTCATCACAACGGTTGTTCTCGTGGAAGTTCCGTTGAGTACGCCATTGCAATTTCAAAAGGTAATATTTTACAGTAAAAGGTAGATAATAATTTAGCTGAAACTTAATTCGTTATTTCGTTTTCCTTTATAACTTCCTTTGTTCGTGTGAGGTTTATATTATTCAGTTTGCTCAGATGGGATGTTAGTGTATGCTGATGAATTATAAACTTAACAAACTAATGGACTGAAGTTTCGAAATACTTGACATGGTCTTTTAAGCAAGTTTTGAGGAAAGGAAGTTACCTGATGTGAAGTTAATATTGATGATCGCAACATCCCTTTGAAGCGTAATTTAGAATAGCCAATCCGCTGGTGTGGGGTTTGGAGACAAGTGCGCTCAAATATCCGAATGTCTGGGCTGTGGGTTCGAATCCCGCATAAGGTATGGTTGTTTTTAAATGAATTTCAGACATGAAGAGCTGTCCATATGTCCCATGAATCATCTTCTCTACCAATCTCTGTCAATCTCTCCCTCTGTCTGTATGTCTGTCGCTGTCTCTCTGTCTGTCTGTCTCTCTCACTCTCTCTCTCTCTCTCTCTCCTCGCTCTGCCTAGATATCCAGGTACTTACTGCTTCATCTAAATATAAATTAAATAGTATGGATGACAGACTACATTCCTTGCCTTGCTCCTTTGTTACAATTTCTCGCTTACTCTTTTGTCCCTTGATAGAGATTTCGAAATCAGGAAGAATAAAGGTAATTATTTTTTTATTTAATAGGTAATTATTACACATAAATTAAATAACTTGGTGCTATGCGGCTAGGCCGAAGGCCTTTGAGCCATTACAATACTTACATCCTACCGCGTTCTAACCTTTCGAATTCTGGTATTCAACCCAAATGGTCTCCATCGCATCAAAGCTGAGGAAAAGAGGCCTCAAAGGTAGAGCTGAGGGAAAAACCATGAAGGGGGAAACACTTGTCGTCAGAAGCAGAGTACATGATAATCTACCAGACTTTTTAAACTATGTATTTATTTTCTATGTCTCGCATTCTTCCTCCAGTAGTTGGTTCCTGAAATCAAATAGCACCACAGATCCACTCCATCGCCTTTGCGCTTACTTTTCGGATCTTAACTACTCTCCTTTGCCCCCTAATGTGCTTTTTCAATTATTTGACAGTTTCATTTAATTTTTTATTGACTTATGTATTTACTTTCTGGGTCTTATTTCACCTTCATGTCTGCTGCAAAAATTAATACGTTAGAGATTACTTCACAAATTACTTGCACATTTTACAACAAATTGATACACAAGACAAAATAAAATTCACAATCTCGCCCAAATTTTCACCAATTATGTATTAATTATCTACATTCATATACTTCTGACTGTGACACTATTTGAGTACGAATTACCATCTTTATCGGGTATGCTGCGAAAGTTAATACATTGGAATATAACACACATGATGTCATTATATCTGTCAGATCAAGTATATTAAATAATTTAAACGTAAAATTCATGAAGGTGGCGCAAGAGAAATTAACGAGATTTTCAAAGTAAAGGATTCGAAGAATTCGCTTGAATTCGTACGATTTGAATGTCTAAAATTCCGTACGTTTTCGAATCTTGAATTTTACTCTCTAAAAATTTCTTTTTATTATTGAAGACGCGAAAAGTAACAGGACTGGGATTTTCTATGAACAATGAACTTCTATTTCGCTTTTCCTTGTGGAGAAAAGAGCTCCTACTCTATTGTTTACCACTGAATGCCATGCCCATGAGAACGTGTAACGAGGACGTAAGAATAGAAAGTGCTGACGATCTCATCGAGAACTACTGTTTCTAGGTCCAAACTTTAACCAAGGTTTTTCCAAATTTAAGTTGTAATTGGTTCGGAAAGGATAAAGGAGGGTGGAGAAAATCCAAGATATCATTGAAATGAATGGGCAATCCACAGCTCATATGGCGGATACTCTTTAATTTCAGTTGAGTCAGTGTTGCAATTCTTATTCTTCACTCTACATGATTGCCAAGTCTTATAGATAACTACGCGTAATTTTGAAACAATTCCTCGAATGGCTGTTATGGTGATGTCTACTGTTATGTCAAAAATCCTGAACTGCATAGAAGAATATCCTGTTTATGCATGACGGCAATTGGTTGCGATCATCTTGAGCGTTTCAGAGGAGCAGCGTTATGAGTAAGACGTCTCCGCAAGTAGGTATGTTGTGTGGCTGTGTGACTCATCACTTGGGTGATTTCATTTGGAAACTTAACTTTCATTTGACGACCTTCATAACAGTGAGCAATCGATGTTTTCAGTTTTCCAGGTACACGTCATCGCCTTTGCGATTTGGGTGACAATGGCCGAGCTGGAAGAAATTTTTGTCTGGCAGTTCTTTGCCTTACGTTAAAGCCCAGTTCCAGAACGGCAATTTTTATTATTTTATTTATTTAACATCCAAAAAAGCTAGAAACAATTTTTGAAGATTCCCATTTTTTGCAAATTTTACACAATTTTAGCCCATTTCAGCAATATTTCCTTTGAAATGTCTTCAGTATCTACTATTTTATCAATTTTTGCAATTTTCATGTGTTGAGATCTCTAGAGGGTCTGAAACCACATTCTCAAAACCAAAAAGAAAGCAATTTTTATTTTTTTTACGAAATGAGTATTAATATTCTCGAAATGCAAGATATTTTACCGAAATGTTAATCATATTAGTCAATTTTAATCGCTGAGGTCTATTGAGGCTACCAGACCAGATTTTCTTCAACAATCTGATGACACCATGAAACATTTCATATTCGAAATAAAGATCATAATAAGACCTCACTCCAGATTTTCATTGACAGTTTGACGACAACACATTTTTAAACCTTCCGTATTGGTAAGATGATTTGTCCCTAGAAGTTGTGATATAAAAAATATTTTTTTAACAACTAATTAACTTATAAATGGGCGCAGTTTCGAAACTCAATCAAGGTACTCATCAAGTTGGGGTATCGAACAAAGCAACATGTTCAACCAAGGATCGTGAATATCCTGTTGTTGATATTGATACAAAATTTAGAGGTAAGGTTGTTGTGGATTTAACTTCAATGAAGCATGACCAGGTTTTTAGTACATGTTTACCAATTAGATATGTCAAGTGTTGAGAACAAAATGATTTTAAAGAACCGAAAAAACTAAATAATTTGAGATTAGTGTTTTTAAAGAATTCTTGTATGTGGATATGAACGTTTTACAAGATTAAATATCAGCAGATACAATCATTTCAATATTTGAATATATATTTTTCCTTTAAAGTTTTTAAATTTAAAAACTGCACCATTTTTGTTTTTCATTTTTATCGTCTTACTCAGATGTAGTCACTACATTCTCGCACTTCCTTCGTACGAAGGGACAATATTGTAATCGTGCTCTGGAAAATGGCAAATTTTCGACACAAAAACTCTTATTACCGGCCCTTGTTAACGAAAAACTGGATACATTTTGTTCCTATGGATAAACTAAATTACTTTCTCTAACACGTTACGTAGTCAGAATCCGTTTGTGGGGCCCTGTGGTCAACGCTAGCGACTAAACCAATCTGCCCTTTGATATTCACCCATCGATTTAAATGAACTCGGGGTCCTCTGAGTTTGAAACGGAACTTTTAATTTTGGGAGGATCAAGCCTCAATATTTTCAAAACTTTCTCAAAAATAGTTCTAAATGTTTGGTTTAAACATCGTTTTCGGATAGCGTAAAGCAGGCTTAAGAGAATGGTCTCAATTTCATTAAAATTCCTGATTTTTCGAAAATTCAATAGTTGAAATTTTTTCGGCGTCTTCCTAGAACTACAATACTGAAGTAGATATTTTTTCATTAAATGAAATTTGTTCTTCATATTATTATTTTATTAATGTCATGCACAATTTAGGTGAGGTGTAGTGCAAAATGCACTGTAAAGGTGACGTAAACGACATTTTGCTTCATTCTTTTGTTTTTCAAAATTATACAAATGTATTTTTTTAAATATCTCTCACGTCATTAATAACTCTATTACCGGAGATGTCTATACATTATTTCGTTTGTGAATACAACTTCTTCAAATAATGTCTTACATAGTTTCTCGAAAACGTAATGCGTTTTTGTGAAAATTATCTCAATTATCTCTCTATTATCTCTGTCTATTCTGCAAAGATCAGGAACACTTGAGTGATCATTTCTCAAAAACGACACCAATATTTTTAACCATTTGTTCGTGTAGTGCTAAATGCACCGAATAAAATGCCATTAATGCAATTTTGGTTTATTATTTTGATTTTTTATTTCACACAAATGTATTTTTAATTATCTCTCACGCGTTAATATTTACATTACGGGCATTTACTTTATATTATTGTATTTGTGAACACACGTGCTTCAAATGATTCCGGATTAAGTTTCTCGAAACTTGTGTAAAAATGAGCACATTTTCAGAATCATTCAAACGACATCTCAAAAACAGATCCAAATTTTTAATTGGAATTTTGCTTGTAGAACTGTTTTACTCTTCTGTAATATTATTAAAGGCCCATTTCAAATCTATTATTAGGGGACTGAAAAATTCAGAAAATGTGACAAAATTTCATTTAGACGCCGATAGGTAGCAGCTTGAAAGAGGGTGTTGCTATTCCGGCAAGTTAGCCTGGACTAAAAAGATTAGGAAATTGAAGAGTGGGAGCTGAATGAGAAAGAAAGGACCGCTCACGGTTCATGGCTCTTTGAAAATGCACTGCTTCGGTATCCGCCAGAAATTTTTCGGAAGAAACCATGGAAATGACCTGGCACAGCACTCGGCCAACAGCATTATCATTCAGGGAGAACAATCGGGGGAGTCGTTCTCATCGTACACTTGGATCAAATTGGAACCACAGGCCTTTCAGTAAACCAAGTTTTAATTTCATGTGAACTCGCGGCTCAGCGTTGTTGACGTTAACGCTGGCTGTTGGCGGCAAATAAAGGCCTGTCGGACACCGTATGTTGCTCCGAGAACGTATTTCTGCGAAGTAACTTGCACGAACAAGTGCCCCCCCCCCCGCTCTTCGGCGTGTCTCTTAACGTGTATTACGCCTTCACAAACATGTGGAATCGCAGCACCATCTCACGCTTTCCCTTCTTCCCCCCTTACACATACACACACACACACACACACACACTCATAGACACACTTGGACACACACTTACATGCTCTACTCTACCTGACATGTTGGGGGAGACTAGTCGGGAGCTTAAGCTTGACCAGACAGTGGCGGTGCCCTGCTGGTGGAAGATTGCTGGTAGGGAATATCCCCGTACGCGCCCCCGATCTTACCTTCCAGCAGGGTAGAAACACCGCCATCCCTCTTCTTATAACCGGGAGAGGTGGCTCAATGCATCAACTGATGTCACTGCAGCGCCTCTGACCGGGAGGTAGTAGGTTACACTCCCCACGGCGGCAGGATTTTCGACACTAGCGTTTCAGCTAGGCCGAATTCAGTCGCTGTCTGAATGAGAATTCTAGCGATCGGATGTTCTGATCGGTAGTTTTCCGTGGTTTCTCCGTTCTACACCAGGCAAATGCTGAAACAGTGTCCTAACAAACGGGTCACGGACCGCGCGCGATCTTTCCTTCCTCTTCCTTGTTCTATCTTCACCCCTTACGCACAGTTACACTATCATGCACTACACTACCACACATACCGAAAGATTAGTCGGGAGTTTAGAACGTGTCCCGGCTGGGGCGGAGTCCAGCAGGAAGGAGATACCTGGTTGAGGGAAAACCCGCAAGTCGACGTGCAGGTTGGCTTCGGATCTCACCATCCACCGAGGAAGATCACCGCCACCTCCCACGATAAAATAATCCACTATACTTACGTATTACCTTAGGAGTTGGCGCGCCCGAAATCACTAATCAATCAGTCAAGTGAATATGTGAATGAATGAATCAATCCATGAAAGGCTGAAGGGCAATAACTGCGAGGATTGGGCATTGAGAGTGGCGTATAGGCTGTTCTGGCGCCCTTCTGACGCTGCCCGTGCGGGTAGCCCCCACCCCACCCCCCGCCAGAGTCCCGCCCTGCCTTGTCGTGCCCCTCCCCGCTCTGTCCGCCTCACCCTGTCTTGCCCGCCGTGCCCCGTTCCGTCTCGCCCCTAATCTACCCGCTCCTCCGCTCCCTGCCCCATTTCGCCGCGCCTCTCCCCAACCAACCAACCACCCACCCACCGCCGCGAGTCCACGCACGCTGTGCCCGGGCCCTCTTTCAAGGCCGTCTGGCCGCGCCTCGCCGCGCTGCCCTTCTAATTAGGCCGCAACCGCGGGGCGCCCAACATGAGCTTCTTTGGCAGCCGAGGACCAGAAGGCGGAGTCGGTGGCCAGGCCACTTGCGGCCCACTAGACGCACGCGCGCTCGCACTGCGCGCCGCCGCCTCTGACAACGCAGCCAAGCCACCAGCAATTTAAAGAGGGGTTTTTCCATTTGTTCCGCACTTTTGCATGTCAGAGATTTTAATCATTGCAAATTATTATAATGTTAGGTTGGTCACTCTCATCAAACTGTCCTCATAGACAAGAGTATTTTTACGCGTGAAAATGTTACAATTAAATTGGTGAATGAAACATGTTTGTGAAAGTATTTACTAAAATATCTTCTTCTATTATATATTAAATTATTTTTAATTTATCGTAAAAATTAATTTTAAGGACTTCTAAATATATCTTTTAAAAATCTTAATGAAAACTTAATTGTGGAAGGAAATTTGTTAAACGTCCTAAATTAAATATTTTTAGAATATGTTAAACATGCACGCAACGGAACAATGTATTTCATGCAAATGTCGGTAAAAAAATTGGTTCGAAATACATTACTAATTTTTTTCTTTTTAGTTTTTTAATTTTTCGTTTTTCTCGTAAAAATGTGAAAATATGCAACTCAGAATCCATCCAGACAAGACCGAACAAAGGTATCCAAGAAGAGATCGAATTCCCTTTGTGACCAGAGAATGGAAGTTTATTTTTTCAAGTGCCTGTCGTATTTTCAGTTAAACCATGCAATGCTTTAAAAATATAGAATTCTCGTTTTCATGAGCTCTGAAAGGTAAAGGAGAAGCAATGAACGTTTTTGGCAAGATAGGGTGTTTTCAAAAATATCATTGGAAGTTGTTTGTATATACTATGTTGGGCTTGTTCACGTGTTGTGTATCCTTATGAGCACGGAGATATCAGTGCGTTTCATTAAAAGTTTTCCATGTTTTGAATTGGAAGAAAAATAAAACTCCGCTTACTTTTCCATTTGTTTTGGCTCTATTCGGAAATTTCCCAGCGAGTATCTTTTTCTATTTTTGTTACGTAGCATCTGAAAAGTATGATTGGGTACTTCCTAAACCTGTAGTTGCATTGTCGTTTCAGTATCAAATAGAAAAAAAATATCCCAACTCTCTTTTCCCTGATGGTTATTTACCTACAAGCTGCTCTCTCAAACAAAAACAGAGTTATTAAACTTTTTAAGCAAAATCAAGCAAATATGCTTTCTGCAAATAAGATTTGCAGGTCGCATTTCACACTAATCAGAAGCCTCCTCAGACAAATATATTGATTCCTGGAGAAGAGGGTTAAGGTTTTTGGAGAGAGATAGTCTTGGCTCGATTCTCAAAGCCGTATCTCGCTGTATTGTGAGATATATTTCATGTTCCTTTTCAATAAAATGCTTTCCTATTATTCTGACAGTACTAAATGTGACAATCGTTGATGGTTATCTGAAAACTTAGTACTAGGTCGTTACTACTTGGAGAGAATTTCGTGTAAAACGAGCGATACACGAAACGGTCATCTTTCATCGCATGGTTATACTTTAGTGAACCTGTCAATTTCCATTTCAATTTATTCTAGAAGGCAAATTTTGTAATTTCGGTATACTTTAGTCCATTAATATTCGCTGTTGTTCAATAAATATGTTCGTTGTACTCCTGCGTGAGAAGAACCCCTTTAAGGTGAGAATATCTAATTTGGTCGTGACAATTTCTTTCGTAAGCCCTGACCATTAATAGGTTAACATGGGCTTGATTTGAATTTTATCGATTCTACGTTAGATTGTATTTTACTTTACATACACTGTCCACTTTCAATGCCCTGTGAATATGTTTGTTGTTAAGATGTTTTAACGTGCGTGTTATTTCCATCACTTTATCTACAAATGGTGGATTTTGAGTGGTGGTTAGCATAGGAAAATAAAGGATCAGAATGATTATTATATGTGGGCAAATATTATATGTGGGTTTCGGATATTGCAGGCGTAGCTAGCCTTGATATAGCTACGACGTTTGTGAGTACAGAGAAAGCGCGAGTGATGGATAAACAAATGTACTCGCATCAACCTTACTTACAATCTCTTGCTTTGCGAAACACCACAATCCACTGTTGTTCCGTGAAATGGACGTTGCATAAAGACACTCGAAGATGAAAAGTGATTGCTCCGTCCCGCGACCTAGTGTCATGGCGCCGCAGGGCGACATTCAAAGTCCTTCAACGCAGGGATAAAGACCGCAGAACAGTCTGTTACAAGTATAAAGGAGATGATACAAAGAGATAATTTCCTACGTCTTCATAACGAAAGGCTTATTACAAAAGTGCGAAGAAACAAAATATTGTTACGATTCTATGTGGTGAATTAAAACCCAGATATTATTTTAACAAAAACGTTTATTTTGTTTCTTAACACGATCACTGAAAACACTTGATTTATTTAGAGATCACTTGATTATTTATTTACACTACAGTTCTCTTGATTATTTATTTTTCCTGTTCACTTCCTTTGCACTGTCGCACAGTCCTAAGCACTGACCACTGTTCGATACACTGACCACAGTTCACGTCCATGAGCACAACCACTGCACTGCTATTCACCGCGATGCACACTTCACAGTTCAGCTTCCACTTCAGACTGACTCGCGGTCGCCAGCCGCCGCGAATTTATACTCGGCGGGCGCCATCTAGAATTTTCTGGACTTTGCGATAATCATCGCGAACACTCCGGAACCTCCTAGTTCGAGGGCTGCCGGTAGATGTCGCGTACCGCGCATACCATGTAGTTCGTGGGGGCGCCGGCAGATGACGCAATATTCGTTACAATATTGTTTGGAACACTTAGCTTATGATGCCAGTGATTTTATCGCCTGGTCTGGGACACCCTGAACATGTACACTAGACTCTGGTTATAGTGAACTCGGATACAGTGAACTTAAGTCACTGGTCCCGTTTCAGTTACATTTCAAATAATCTTCTTTGGACCTATCTTCCGTATACGGAAGTTAGGTGATCCATGATGGATTTTCTTGGGAGGAAATACTCAGGGTGGTTTCCCGTTGCCTTCCCTGAGTTTTCGACTCAGGCTTTTTTAGAAGCCTACTTCCGACACGTATCTGGGAACCTCTTCGAGCAGGCGGGCGGTCCCCTAATGCGCTTGGGATGTGACTCTCACTTTCTCCGCCAGATGTCGGTCTCATTTACTATATTCGAACTGTCTGGGGGAAAGTGAGATCTCGTTAGGGCAAATGTTGTCGAAGGGATTTAATTTTGCCGGGAATGTCGCCAGGGTTTTTTTACATGCCTCAAGTGTGACATGGCTATTGTGGTTTTTCCGCCCTTCGAAAATCCTGGAACGTCTGGTATTGCACCCACGCACTGGCGGTTCAGAGGCCAGTAAGCTCACCCCTCACCTTACATTACAAATAAGCACAATAAAATTCGGTTATAATGAACTCTGTACCTCCGCTATAGCGAACGTAGGAAATACGTCCTGGAAATTAATTCCTTTCGAAAAAGAAATATATCGTCTCAGTGCCACAAATTACAACACTAGGCAGCTTGGAAACAAATATCGTGGACCAATCGAAGAAGTTTCCCCTGAGGTGAAGGTAGCGGACACGGTAACTTCTCCGTTAATTCTGTCACAGTCAATTTCACTGCAGAAACAAAGACCGTGCCCTGCGTGGGCTACAACTGGCGGCGGCTATGCTCGACCACTTGCTTCATTTCAAGCCTAAAGTTACTTGAGATTCCGCGCGACAAAGCGCGTGGTGTTCTACGTAGGCGACAGGAAGTGCGCGACTTTCAAAGCCCCAGAGCCGGAGACTCCCGCTGCGCTGTATGAAAAGCGGTGGGTTTCACTACCCGCTTGCACCTTGCCGCTACCGAAAGGATCGTGTATATTTTTTTGGCGAGTGAATTAGGCCTTCGCAGGGTGGGACGGTCAGTGCACATACGAGGTGCATCCTGAGGGAAGAAACATTTGCGACGCCAACTTACAAATGAACGTAGTTTTCGGCAGGAATGTCGAAGGCGTGGCGTTCCACAAACGAAATTCTATCGGAGATACGAACTAAGCAAGTCAATTGTGAGTAATTTATTAAGTAGTGGTGCTACAGAATGACACAAGCTTTCTCGTACCAGCTAGTTATTTAATGAATGGTTTTCAAAACCGCAGAGTTTCGACTCAGGTCAGATCGTCAGATTTTTTTCATTTTGGAAAAAGTCGTACTCATAGTTAGGTGTTATTGTTGTTCATATGCACCAGACAGACAGGCGGACGTTTTGTCGTCAATCGATTTTTCAGTATCAAGGGCCCACAAAACATGGTTTCTGGCAACACCACGTGTTAGAGGACTTTTTCTAAATTTAGCAACTGTATTTATATACTTTTTCGTTATTAGGGCCAGGCAATAAGCGTATTTCTGCCGAAAAGCCAGAGTTTTTTCGCGCACCATTACATAACTTTCTCTCTATTGCGTAAGCGGTCGCGAGAACGTAGAAGACGAGGTCAAAGTATTGATTGCCTTAAAAAAGAACATTCCTCAAAGAAAATTCGAACTTCTGGTGGAGATGACGTTGACCAGGCTCTACTGCAATGGTTCAGAGGGTTTCAGGAATCGCTCTCGACGGGTTAGTTTTGAAGAATAAAGCTGAACAGCTGGCTAAGTTGCTTGATGAAAGCCAAGAGTTTGTGTGTACAGAGAGATGGCTAGATAGGTACAAAGAGAAGGCAGGACATTACCTTTGGGAAGATATGCGAAGAAGCGAAAACAGTGAATCGTGCTACGATGTCCCAATGATTAAATTCCGAGAGGCCGAAAATCTCTAATAGCTACTCTCCTGAAGACATATTTAACGGTGATGAGTCGGGATCTTTTTAAGAAATGACACTGAGAAAACACCAAAATTTAAAGGGGAAAATGTATTGGTGGCAAAATGTCGAAAAATAGGGTCAGATAAAAATTAAGGTTAAATAAGGATAATGAAATTTTCAGTTCGTGCTGTTAATATATTTTGCTGTTTCTCTACATTAATAGAATCAATTACTGTGGAGTACTGTTATTATATTTTCATTTTCCCGTTTTGCCTATTTTAGCTTCTGTTGCCTTTTTTTTGTATTTTCCCTTATTTTTGCCATTTTCTCAATATTTTGCTTCTTTTCGGCCTCCAGGGAGGAGTTTCTCCGTTAATGCCCATCTCTTGTCGGCTTTTTGAATTAGAACAACTCTCGGCTAAGGATCCGCTCACACACGAGTCTTGTGAAATCCAAAGATGAGAACGTAGGTAGAGATATGGTGTAAACTCATCTCACACCGTGAGCACAGCGGGCTGGGAGAAACTCGGGTGAGAGGGCAAATCAAACCGATACGACTCTTCCCTTTTTTAAACACCAAGGCGACGAATAGTGCGATTACTGCATTAAGAATTATGTTCAGTCATTGAGTGAGGTTTTGCTTGCGCTCCCTTCACAACTAGCTTCGTGTGACGATGGTCAGCTACGGTGAATTGTTTTGACTTTATTTTCCAAAAATTATTATTTCAATCGCGTAAAAATGGGCAAAAGTGTTTTTTTTTCTTTTTGGGCAACTAAGAAGTCAGTTAACAAGAACTGATTGTATTTATAAGTAACTACAAACTACATTTTGTACATAACATTGGAGATACATTATATATATATATATATATATATATATATATATATATATATATATATATATATATAAATTTGTAAATAATTTGTATAATTTATATTTTATATTTCATGTATTAATGTATTTCTTTCAAATACGAAAGACCTTAAATCGATCGAAAAGATCTTAAGCTAAATATATATTATTTATTCCGGACAACACCTTTTATTTACTTATATGTTAGAAGGTATCTATCTCACCAACGAATTAATTACTGATTGCATTTGTACAGAACGGGGGTCCGACTCTGCTAGTACCGGAGCTTTCACGCGGCTCCAGCAAGGAAGGGAAACTGCAGTTTTCCAAGGCGTTGTATAATGAAAGCGTCCTGGTTAACAGGATGCAAACAAAGAAAAATTCTCCAGGCTGTTTTCCATGCGTTTTGTTTTCAAATTTGAGGGCTGTTTTTGATGAGTTCGGTCGTGTATTGGTTTTCATGATGTTGAAAACGTAGGTCGCGGAACTCAGAGGCTCCGGAAATCACTTCTTGATTGTTGCCAAAAATTATCACTAGGGGCGGATTTTAATGAAATGTCTTTTTTTTCTCTCCTTAGAATAATGCCGTTAGGTATGGAAATTAATTGTATGTCGTGATAAAAGGAAATAACCCATTTCTATGTGTCTTTTTTTGCATTTTTGCTTTTTGCATTTTGCGACTAATAAGTCATTTTTGACCTTTTTACGTAATTTTTAATGCATTTTTCGCTGATTTGAAAATCATTTTAATGTTACTTGCTTAAAACAATATTTAAGAGATTCAACAGATGTTCAATATAGAATTCCCGAGTAGCCTTTTCGATTTCTTCGCTCATGCATCGTAATGTCCGCCGTTGTGAGTGCTATATAATCTAAGGTTTCTGTGACGCCAATCGTCGCCGTTGTCACTTCGGCCCATTTCGCGATCAATAAAGGCAGAGATTGTTTTGTAAAGAACCGTTCAAACCAAACGTTTGCAAGCTGAGGTCACTTCAACAAAAGGAAAACGTCTTACATCAATTTTTTAGGTCATCAAAATCCGCCTCTAATTATCACCGTATAAAAAGTAATATCACTTTGATCTATGATTAAGCGAAGCGGTGTTTCTCTTATAAGATGCGATGAACAAGTTAAGCAAAATCGACTTTCCCTTTGTCCATTTCACTTGACGTTGTACCCGTAATTCAATGACACTACTATTTTGCTGCATGTTCCGTTTGAAGTAATATTTGCCATTTGCTTCTTTCCTCCTCTTAAGAAAGTTGTACGAGCCGCCATTGTATACTATATATGTTGCTTATTAATGTGAATCCTTCAAATTACTTAATTCATGCCTAAATTGTTACATTTCCTTCGAAACATTACAGTATTAAAATATAGCATTCCACAAGACTAAAATGAAGTAAAGGTTCAATTTACTTCACAAGATTAAAACGAGATTTTTCTTTTTAAATTTCACGAGACTAAATTGAGGAAAAAGTTGAGATTTAGGCGTTGTTTTATGCATGAAGCACTTCAATGATTGTTTTGTTTGATGAAATTATTTTACAAATACTGTACTTTGCGTACGTTGACCACACGAAGTGGAGACCCTCAAGTAAGGAGAATTGTGTAAGCGCACGAGGGCATTGATATTCATAGCTGTTTGTGTAAATTAGCCTATGAATATTTATGTGAACGCAAGTAAAGGTAAGTATATTTACATTTTTCGATCGAAGAAGGTATAAGACGTGCACTTTAATGAATTGTCACATTCTACGTTGCGTGTTTCTAGAAATCCCTTTAACTTATTTACTTCAGAATTGCCTGTTCCCCTGAATAGCCTCATGAATGTTAGCTTTCACTACTCTCACATTTCTCTTGCAATATTGTCGTTCATAAAATTTATTTCACATTCTTCTGCCAACTGTTCTTTAGAATGACTGACATGCTCATTTTTGTGCTCATTTAGAATGACTGATGTATTACTTCATAGTCTTCAATCAATTCGAATGTGAATGTACTTTCTTGACTAATTCTCAGAATTTTTACATTCTAGCTACTGCTTACGTAGTATAGAGAAAGTATCGTAATGCTGCGGAAAAAATGGGGGAATTTTCGACAGTAAAATTCTTTTTGGTGGGCCCCGTTAACGAAAAATTGGATAAATTTTGTTCGTATATGTAGTACATTACTTCTGCTAACACGTTGTGTAGTCAGAATCCATGTTTTGTCGGTTCTTGATACCAAAAAATTCGATTGACAGGAAAACGTGCACCTTTCCAGCACCTCTTTCCGCACCTCTCACTATCTTTAATATGCACATTTCCAGCAATTTGTATACATTTTTTGCATTTGTAATTAGAAACGCCTCAAATAATTTCCAGTAATTTATTTCAAAAATTCAGTAGGTTTCTGTGAAAAAAGCTTCAAACTTCGTATTTACAGTAACTTGTAAACGTCATTTTTATAAAAACGGATCCAATTTTTTCTATAAAAATTTCGACGTAGGACAAGGGTTTACCCTTCTATTATATTCTTAAAGAAAGTTTCGTTTCTGTGATTAAGAAACCGAAAAAATGAACAAATATGAAAAAGTCATGTTTGGGCGAAAGGATGGCAGCTGAGAAGAGAATAGGGCACGGTCAAAAAAATTAGCAAACTAACTAGTAGGAGAAAGTCTGTAACATCACTAGTGAGTTATATATCCGTTTTTTTAAAAATTGCAAAAAGGTAATATTTGAAAATTACAAATTAATGATAGAGATTTTTGCCTCAAATGACTTCAGAGTGCTTCATTTAAAGTCATTACTTTAAATGAAGTTTTTCGAAAACTTAATAGATTCCTGTGAAAAAGAGCTTCAAATTTCGCATTTACAGTAATGCTTAATCGCCATTTTCATAAAAACGACTTCAAATTTTTTTATGAAAATTTGTATTTAGGACGAGGTTTTACCCTTCTTTAATATTCTTGGAATAATATTTCGGTTCTACTATGAGGAAACCGAAAAGTCGAGAAAACATTTAAAAAATGTACTCTCGGCGGCGATAGATGGCAGCTGGGAAGAGGATGGGGTAAGACCGTAAAGCCAGTCCACACCAAGTAAATTAGAAAACTTAGCTACGAGAGAGTCTGTGCCATCTGCTGCACCACTAGTTTTTCTTTCTCCTGGTCCTGTGGCGCGAGATCGTGCCGTGTCCCAATCCGCGCATGGGTGGCTGTGAGGTGCGGCGGGGGCGGGGGCGGGGGCGAGGCGAAAGGGCGCGCGAAACGCGATCACCACACTCGATGCGGTTAGCGGACCGCGGCGCCGCGGCGGCGGCGGTGGCAGCGAAGAGAAAGCCAGTCGCTCAGCGAAAGACCCGGCGGCGGGTGCAGCCACTTATAATCTGCAAATTTTAAAAACCTTGCTCATCCACCTCGCTATTTTCGACTATTTTTTTTTCAATTAATTATATTTTTCCTGATGTACTGTTCCTAGATATCCCTAGTTTCTGTCGTGAGTGTAAGTGAATATTACTTCCGGGTTCCTAAACTACCGAGATCATGCGTCCCGTCGGCACCGGTGGTTTCCCCGATCGACACCATGCGAATGCCGGAGCAGTACCCTACCAAACGGGCCACGGACCGCGTGCGATCTGTCCTTCCTCTCCCCTTACACACACACACACACTTACACTAACATGCACTACACTTCCAGATATTCCGGGAGATCGCTCGGCAGCTTAGAGCTTGTCCCGGCTGGGGCGGTGCCCCGCTGGTGGGAGAGTCCTGGTGAGGGAGAAACCCCACTAGCCGATGGTAGGTCGGCACCGGATCTCGCCATCCTGCGGGGGAAAATCACCGCCATCTCCCGAGAAACAACATGCACTACACTAACGGGACTAATGACCGAAGCAGTTGACGCGCCCGAAAACTCGAAAAAATCAATCAGTCAATTCGTTGGCGCCGCCCTACACCAATTTACGAGTATACCGTTCACTTTGTATAGTGTATAACTGTGGGGGGAAATCCTAAGCTCGTAGACTTTAACATTATAGAAAAGAATTGTAGGAATAATAAGCGGATTCAATCCACGTGATTCTTGTAAGCCTCTCTTTATCAAGCTAAGAATTTATCTTTGCTTTGCCTTTTGATTTATGAATAAGTATTTTTTGTAAAAAAAAAATACTTCACTGGTGGGTAGATATTCCCTGTTACGGAAGTCTCTCCGACAAAGGAAGAACCAATTGCTTCAATGTGCATCAAATCACACGAAACCAATGCATGAGGCACATTATTAATCAACCACACCAGACACTGGATTTAGGCAAATCTCTAACGTGTTCCCCAACAATAGAAAGTGATTTTTCTGAACCGCATATTCCCACATTGTACATATTAACTTTCTCCTAGCCTGAAAAACACCCTCGTTGTCACTGATCACACTACTTATTGTCGTCATTGATCCATAATATCATTCGCAAAAGCAGTAAAACAAAGTCTGTCATCTGCCAGAATAAAGCATAAATATCTGAAATTTATACTTGTGGAACTCGCTTGCATAAAATCTTTTGCAGTGTGGACCCAGGAATTCGTACCGTTGGTGAGTCTTGTTTGTAGTCCATAATGTCCGAAAAACATTAATTTTAAGGGGAAAATTGATACTTACGCAAAATATATTACAAGATTACTGAATGATTCCAGTTAAATAAAACCTAACCGAAATGGCCTTGAATTTGTAATTCATCAGCACATGTAGTCGCTCGGGAACTAGTCGCTAGAAAATGATTTTCTTTCCGCGAATAGAAAATGTACTCTTAAAGGACCGGCGTACGTCCCATTTTCATTGAACACTCAAATTTTCAAAAATTGCGGAATTAGAAATAATGCGAGAAAGGATGTGCACCCGTAGTTCGTTGGCAGGACCTGGCAATAACAGTTTTTCTATCGAAAAATCGCCGCTTATTCCCGCACATTACAACACTTTCTTCGTACTGTGTGAACAGTATGCGAGAAAGTGGGAGTCCTTTATGTCGATAAAGGTCAATATCTTCAAAAAACTGATTTGAAATGTTTTAATGAAATGATGTGTGTGTTCTTTCCTGCAGTGATCTCTTCCCCGATAAAAACCGAGGTGGTTGTTTCTTTCGGAAAAGAATTCTGTATTTGAATTGTTGCTGTTTAAAAAAAATCGTTTATTAATTTTCCACGGATTCATGCATCCAAAATTCATATTTATTCAAAAGCATTTTTTTTAAAATGCGCTCTTGCTTCTATTTATATTGTGGAATTTCTTCCTTTTTAATCATGTAGTTTGCACTAATTTTGTTCGTACTCTCCCTTTTTTATGAAAACTTAATACTCTCCTGTTTTATAATTTTTTAAATACTGTCTCATATTTTGTTTGGACTGTGTTGTTTAATGGATGAATTACTTTAAATTCTAACATATCGAATTACATTTATTGAATTTCATGACTATTCTGTTAATGGATGGTGTCATTAATCATTCAGTTCAGGTCAACCCCAAATAATGTAGCCCCCCCTCCAAATAATCGAAACGAAATTGCTGATTTATGAGCTGTTTTAAGTGTATGAAACTTTCGCGCATTTGTTTTCAGTAATTTGAACGATTTAACTTTATTATTTATAAAGTTTAATACTAAATAGATACCCGAGTGGGTAATGTAAAGGAAACAAAAAGTTATTAACTTTTGCCTATGATCCTCTCCGACAGGGCGCGGTGTAAATACATCAAACGCGTCGGGCGAATATTTAGTGGCTTTATGTTAGCGTGCAGGAGCCGGTTTGCACATTTTTGTGCTTCCTGAAGACGATTTGGTTAGAGAAGTAGCGTTACACGTCTCTAGAATAAGTGAAGGGTTGAGGATGATAGGTTGGCTTTGGTTAGCGGAAAACGTTTTCTCTGGTTAGTATGTAATGGACTTGGGCTTTCGAAGTCGGCTGCTGTGTTCTCAGTCTGTGCGCCTCATTGACGAGATGGCACCGGTTCGAATGCGGTTGGAATTGAGCCGTCGAACTCCCTTCGTCGTTACTCCAGGCGAAGGCAGCTTTCACTTCTGCCTTTCCGCTCGAATCGATGTTCGTCTTGGCTATTGTTCTGTTAAGTATTGATTTCTGGAATGCACTCCACCTCATTAATGGAATTCTCATTGCTACATCAAGTTTAATTGCATTCCGTGTTACGCTATTGCAGCTTTCACTTGCCTGTTTTCTCGGTTAAATTTTAGAATAATTTTTAACGAAAAGCGTGGAGGTGAAACTCTGCAAAGTTACTAAAAAGAAGAATGAACATCTCAAGATGTCGTAGCATTGAAATTTGGAAGCGTTACTCTGTTAACTCTCTAATTGATGTTCAAATTTCAAATGTGCAGGAAAATCAGAAAATGCTTTTGATTTCTTCGAAGAGACCCATGTGGTAAGGTAATTATTTATTTTTAAACAGGAGGGATATTTATTCTTTGGAGGGTGAAAATTTTGGTTTCGCATTTTAAGAAGTTGATCTTTAAGCTCCATTTTTAGTCCAATCAGAAAATGTATTTAGGTCTTGTTTGAAGACCTCTTACTCCAATCTATGAAGATTGAGTATTCTGTTGAGTACTCCGTATGAGTACTGAGTCTGAGTACTCCGCTGATATTGATTAAATACTGCTTCTTCCTTTGTGAAACCCTTGAAAATCTTCCAAAATAAAGTACTACGCACAATTATATCCCAATGCCCCTGGGTATATAGCTAAAGGCAACTTCATAGAGAGCTGGACATTGAACCAATTCCCGATTACATTTCCGTAACCGTCGTAATTCTTTACTAGCCTCAAAACTGCCCCTTGCACCAGTCACTTTAACTTCGGTAAAACCAGCGTTGCTTCCACAAGAATCAAATCCCATTTCCCAAAAGATCTGATCCGTGTCCCATAACCTAAAGAAATCATTACCGCACTTCTCACTCCTTATCTTTCTATCCCTTTACTTTCAACTTCATAACATTTCATAGAGGTAGTGTCACAGAGGTACTCAGTGCGGATGTTCTCGCTCAGAATTCGGGGTACGGTGCGCTCAGTTGCAGTTACTCGTGCTTTCGGGCCCCAGAAGTGCATGCATCCATTGTATATTATTTATGAACACACCTGTAAAGGGGCAATCCCTCTGATTTGGTTAAATAATATTAATAACAATAATAATAATAATAATAATAATAATAATGAAATGTTTCGTTACTTCTGATTGCATGTTATCTATCATTTTATGGACCATAATGGACAAAAGACAAACTGTATGAAACAATATGATAATTCATGAAGCAATATTTAATGTTGAGCGTCTCTTTGCCCATTCGTCGGCCAACCAGTCGCATTCCCACGTGCCTCGCAGTCCCGTGTATCGACGGTGAAGGGTCAGCTCTTACCATCATCGGCACAGTAGTGCCCATATTTTAAGAATATTAAAACTGAATATAATTGAGTCAGTGGATGCTCAAGGGTCTTCAGTATTATTGCGTAACGCGATGAAAATTTGCTCACACCATCATCGGCAATCACAAATTATAGGCGAGGGCCATTCGAAGCAAGGGCATCTCAGATTGTCCAACAGAAGACAACGTTAGTTAGTTAATGCCTTATTTTACGTAGCGAGACTCGGGCCATCAGACCCGCTCTTCCGTCTGACCACGCAAATTTCGCTACGCTCCTTTCATCACCTAGCGGAGAAAAGAGGTATTATCCTGGGCGACGAAACAGGCGGATCTCAATTTTGCTCAGAGGCTTCTTTTAGGCTTGAGGATCTTTTACATGCAGTAAATCTACTACATGGGACAGCCGGCTTTACTTCCTCTCCGAAGGAATGCGTACGAAGGATTTTATCGCCCTTAAAAATCCACGGCTTTGTGGATTCGTCCACAACGTGGATTCGTCCCAACGACTTCGCTCTTCTTCCCCATTTATGAGAGTTCACATCAACTTCATGCACAGCAATCTGTTTCACATGTTCTCGTCGATTCGTAATGTGGCTAACGAAAGGAGGTCACCAACATAAGACAATCTAGCAATTGTACCAAACGTTGCAGCGCTGTCAAGTGAAGACCCTTAATTGCATGATTTCACTTTTTTTTGACAATGCACCAAGCCTAGAAACCAGTTCTAATGATTTGAAATGCATGCATGCATTTCCTTTCAAAAATGCAGTAGGCCCTTTTTCCTGAATAACAACACAACACTAAGAGGGCGAAAAGTTTTGGTACGTCGCACATTCCCACAGTTCGTTTGGGATGGATGCGATCTTTTTTTTAAAAAAAAAATGATTTGAATTGTATTGAGAAAGAAATGTCTGTATTTTATAATGGGGTATTCGGTAACAGGCTCCCCAAACGTGGATTCTGACTAAACAACACGTGTAATTTGCAGCCAAACAAACTCCAAAAATCGGACGCTCTTTGGCGTTTTAGAAGGGTTTTTTTTTCATGTGAATGAGTGATAAATTTACCTCATTGGCCATTAAATGTGTCGTTGCAAACCACAAGCAGTAGGAGTCTTACTTATTGTTTGGATTGGTTGTGAATGTTCTGAACGAGATTGACACCAAGTTGTAATTTCGTTGTGAGTTTAGTGCTAGATTCTTTCTGATTGTGTGCTTGTTGTAGTGAAACTCTTCCTTATTGTTTGATGTAATCAAAAATATTCCTAATAACTTAAACATGTAGATATGAGTTACTGGAAGTAATGAGTTTTATGACTTCTTTAATACTAGAGGTACGTATTACTGTTGCGCTTCGATAGTTTCATCTGTTAATATATCAGAAACGTGCGGTTCTTTTCCATTAGGAACGCACCCCCTAATTTCCATTCATAACTTCTTGAAATGAACGGGCATTACTTTCTCTCGAGGGATATCTTCATATCACGGTGGTCTTTGGCCATTACATGCTCTCGTGTCGTTTGCAGTATTTTTTAAGTAAATACGTTTCCTTCCTTACTCATGTTTATCACGACAGTTGCTCGTTACGTTCATTAGAACGTGAGTTTCAAAGAAACCTTGTATTATCTTTTAGAATCGTGTAATTGCGTAGAGTCTTCTCTGATATTGACCGCTACGTGGCGATCGTATTTCATTGCGCGACGCCGATCCGTAGATTAACTGTTGGCCGAGTCTAATTTGTACAAGTATATTGCCAGTAATGCCACAGCACGCGGCAGGCGAAGTTGCGGGTAAATTTGCATCGATTTCGATGACATTTTGCTTGCGATCGGTTTCGACAAAGGTCATAATAAACACGAGAGCTCGAAATCTGCTCAATGCGGTTCCGGTGTTTTATCTGCACGCGGAGTTTCATGTACAGGGTACATCAGCTCGACAAACAAGGTTGCAAACGATTCGTGGGAGTGCACCGTCGGGACGAACTGAAGCCTGCAAAACAGAACGCATGCGACAAAACTCGTTACTCGTCGCCTTTCGCAGCAGTTTGCTGTTGCTGTGCATGTGAGGACTTCAGTAAATTTTATCACGAAGTACGAGAAGATGAAACAATACGTCGTTCTGCCAGAGTCAACCGATCTAATTCAGTCAATTTGTGTGGCTTTGTTCACTTATTTTACTTCACGTTTCATGTAATTTACCTGTCGGTATACTCTTTCTGAAGGCTGCTATGTGGTTGTTAGTGTATACATATGAAATATTAGCCTTAGTAAGGATGTATTTGTAACTTCAATACTAGATTTTACTTGTTTAAGAAATGTTTTGTTCAACTACTCTGTTTGAACGACGAGGATCGAATAATTTTTTGCTTCAATCAACTACCTTTTTGTGAACAGTTTTATTTTGTTTCTATTATCTACCTCTCACGCTTTATGACATTTAAGACTAGGAGCGTAGTATCGTTTCAAAGTACATAATTGTAATCAATTTAAGATACGCTGTTAATGCGTTTCATCAGGTATCAATACCAACAGCACACTACAAAAGATTCATACGCAATACATTGCCAGAAGACATTAAACGATTAATATCGATATGAAAGTTTAATTCCCAAGTAAAATCCTTTTGTTGCATAACTGTTTCTTTACAATTAGACAATAAACCGAGCATCACAAAAGAAAGTAATATTTATTTTAACATGATATTCAGAGTATTAGTTACTAGTGGTACACGTTTGTTGCAGAAATAGGAATGATCCCTTCCAATGTATTAACCCTTTTGTTATTTATAATTTAAAAATATTTCAGATTAAGTGTTACAAAGTCGTTTAACGCATTACTTAACCTTAATATGTTATTAACATTCACTTACAACTTTAACTTTGATCGAACGAAAATGTCAAAACAATTGCGATTATTCGTTATAAATAGATGTAAAAATTATTCATGAAAGGTAATACCAGGGAGAATCTGAGTTAACCGATAAATTCATGAGCCGCTCAGCGGCAAGTGAATTTAGCTGTAAAACTCACAACCTCGGGAGGTATTTATGAAGATTCTGTCACGAATGAAAATAAATATACAGTTAATAATAAATCTTAAAATGAACAGTATCTTAATAATTAATATTATAAATTACATTATTAGTATAAATACCAACGTTTTAATAAAAGGTACTGCGACATTCGCCGTGATGTCAAGGCCCTTTCTACAAATTAGCCAAAGTGAAATCAGATCATGTTAACAATGCAAATCATTTATTTCATTATTCGTTATTTTATTACTAGTAACATTTTTAGTATAATCAGTAACTCTCAAATAAACCAAACTTAAGTGTTTGAATCTATATAAATTTTATATTTAATAAAACGAGCACCCTTTGAAGTTGAATACGAAGCTGGCGAAGTTCCATTTGTATCTTGAGCTGGACTTGTTTCCTGAACTGCATATTTTGTTCCGAATTGGAGAATGGTGTTCGCCAATTAATTGCAGATACGATTTGAAAGAGGAGCCATTCGAATGACCGGTTATTTTAATAGCTTCTTCTTCTTGTTTTCTGACGTGGCCATAAGTGAAATTATTGTTGAACGACTAGAATAGTTTGTAATTTTATGTGCGGTACCCAAACCAGGTATTTGAGCAGTTATTGATAAATGTAGAAATTTCTTTCCGACCAACAGGACAATTTTTATACACGTTAGATTTTAGAAGGATTAGGAGTGAGAAAGTGATGATTCGTTCTCACTTGATTAGGGTAC
Source organism: Teleogryllus occipitalis (assembly GCA_011170035.1). NCBI lineage: Eukaryota > Metazoa > Arthropoda > Insecta > Orthoptera > Gryllidae > Teleogryllus > Teleogryllus occipitalis. The sequence continues at coordinate 16,927 of BLKR01004941.1, read as the reverse complement.
CTAGTTTCTTCATCAGCAATTTGTAAAGACGTACAGGACAAATATGTAGGTGATACTCATTTGGATTTTTTTCGACCATGTTCTAAAAACAAGTGCACACCGCGGCGATAAAACGAAAACTAAAATTGCTTGGGTCAAATGCCTCTGACTGGACGAGGCAGATGTCATTTTTACGTTTCATTTGGGGATATCGCAGATATCACCAAGATTTGGGTGAGTAAAATAATCACCCAAAAAGTGGTTTTCTTATTTTGACTGTATACCTTTATTGCTTGTTGCAGACAAAATATGTGGAAAAATTAAATATAATTACAATAATTCGTAATACAACGGGTCATAATACAAAAACTATCAATTTAATTCACAAACTTATTGATAAATTATCAATTTGGAATCAATTTACGGTATATCTTCCATTCGTATCGTCGAGACAACTGTAAACTGTTTTCGTATTAACCATCACTGAAACCCATTGGACAAAACAGCATTGCATCTTTAACTATGTGCAGGAGTTAATATAATTAATGTACAACTAATATAACTATATTGATATCAAATAAGAGATTACTTGTAATATTTGGGTTTGTTTTAAGTATAGATTTTATCTGAATATTCACACAATATTGTAACAGTACTTCGGGGATTATTAAATACATTTTACTATTTACACAAAATTACACTATTTTGGTATTTGAAGACAAAATCTTTTGATTTCATTGACTGTTCTTAGAAATCAAAATAAACATGCGTACGTTTCACAAGGGAAGCTTTTGTTTTATGAAAGTTCCAATTATTTTCAACACAGACTCATAAATGGCACCAAAAACATACATTGAATCTATATTGAGCGGAGTAGTGTATGTACGGTCGTAATTTATAGAAAAAGTTTAGAAATTGACGTACATTGGGCCTGAAAGGGTTAAAATCTGAATTTAGTAACAAAAAGTATTGGTTTTACGTAATAGTATTTCAAATCAATAGAACTCTTCGGTTCATAATTCTGGGAATATTTCCTGGATAACTTGTATTTAATCTTATTCAATTCAGAATGTCGCTGTTTGAATCAGTTGATTATAAAAACGCTCATTCTTTTACGTCTTACTTCCAGGGAACCATCACTGTGTAGTAGAGAAGAATTATCGTTTTGATATCTACGCATGTGTCTCGTCGACATCATTTATCCTGAAGTGACTAACGAGCTATGCATGAGTCATCTCTGTAATTAAAACTTAATGAGCATCTTTACAGTATGAACTAGGATATTCTCATCGTTAAGAAAAGAGAACATCATTATTTGTTTACGATGAGTGTTATTTTCCTAAGGATGTCTTGACGCATATTGTGTACACACATAAAGGCTGATTACGCTGATAAATAACATCTTACAGACCGGTAATAAATCTCGAATAATATTCATGGTTGCTTTGAAGTACTGTCAATTTTAAAATAGTAATTGAGCTTCAAGAGCAAGAATATATAAAGCGTTTAAATTGATTTCAAGTGATTGGTAAGCGAGTATAAAATAATGAATCTACTATATCGCTTCGCTTGAAATCGCAGCGCAAATGATTTCCAATAGGGGAACGTACGAGTAATGCATAAGTCGTTGTGGGATCCTTGGACCATACGTCAGCAGGTACTGGCCTTTCTCGGAGACAAAATCATGAATTTCAAAGCTTACTATACGGACTTGCGGATTTCGCTTAAATTCGATAAATCTGTCCATGGGCTCAAAAGTATGGAGGATTTTCTTCAAACTCAAAACAAAGCAAAAAACGTATGGTGCTACAACAGCACGTTCGTTACGCATTAGTAACAGTTGCATGATATTATATTTATGTAGTTCCCTTCTAATTAATGTATACAGCCGTCACTTGTAAAACCCAATTCTGGCGGATTTTTCTCAATACTACTCCACAATTAATTTTATCATCAATACACTGACTTTATTCTTTGATTTTCTTTTTAATTATTTACCATGATAATTGCCCTATTTATATACCGAGGTCGATTCGTTCTGAAAAAAATTGTTTGTGAGTTTCACAAGACAGTCTAAACAGATTTTTGGTTTCGAACATTTACGAAAGAAATAATTATATTTGGGATTAGGGAATTTTCCTTATCATGACCAATAATAATAGTATGTTTCAAAAATCAAGTGACATTATAATTTCTCGTTCTGCTTAACACAAAAGAAAAAACCTACATTGAATTTTCTATTCCCAAGAACAATAACAATAATAATCCTGACGTTATTTAATATTTCCCGTTACTCTCCCCTTGTGTGCATGGACATAACTTATTATTATTATTATTATTATTATTATTATTATTATTATTATTATTATTATTATTATTATTATTATTAATTGTAAATTTATTTAAATCTATTCCAAACCTTGATCTTACATTACTCAGATTTAGATGTCCCATAATAACTTTCCTATTCGTGGAGTCCTCCGGCTACTCGGTTGTCGTTCTCGTGTCCATTCTAAATTTCCATTTTCAACTTAGTCCAATCTTATTGTGGCATCTTCTTTTCCATACCTGTTTATCCTTTGTTACACTGACAACATTTCTACCATCAACAATCTCTACCATCCGATCGTCACGGAATCGGAATCTATTCTGCACGCCTGTGTATAACACGTGCTATTCTCCTGTCACACACGATGAGCAGTACAGGACCTAAATGAGTTTCTCTTTAGTTCGATTACGCAGGTTCACCCCTTCCTCGCATGCATTCTCATTTCTAATTGGCTTATTCCGCCCAAGCATTCTGTAACGTTATTCCTTGACTAACGACCCTTGGATTCTTTTCGAAAATTAAATAAATATCCACGGAAATTACTCCTGCGTCCACACGATATTCGCCACTAATTATACTATTTTCCTCTTATTAATCACACTGACTTTCTTAACATTATCACTCGCCATATAATTCTTTTATGTTCCCCTTTGTTGTTGTAGTTCATACTTATAGTTTACACGAAATTTATTTAATTTGAGATAAATCATCACAGAATACAATCATAGAGCAGGCGGAAATAATTATTCTAAAGCTAAAACGTCAACACGAATTCTACAATACAAAACCAGGCTCCATCGCCCAACAATGAGGAGTAATTCTGAGAATTATAAACTGCCGTTTCACAGCTTTGCCATTGCAGTATTGCCACATGATGACTCACAAAAGATACATCAAAAGTGTGTATTGCTACGTGATAATTACTATGATCTGGAAAATTCGAATTTGCGATATCGAATATTCTAAACAATTTGCAAGAATTTCAGACACAAATTACGCTAGATCAACTCTTTTTTCAAAAACTTGTACATGACCTTTTTTAAAGAGCTGATGTTATACAACACAATTTGATAAAGTAAAAAATCGCCTTCTCCAATTTTACAGTTTTTAAATGTTAACTTTTTGCAATTTTTCAAAAAGTTAAGAGTTCGCCGAAAATGGGACTTGCTGCATAATTTTTACCGTCCCTTATTACTTTTGAGGAGAAACTTCAAAGAAAACAAAATTGGAGTGTTTTTGAAAATACTTTTCAAATTTGGTTTACTGCAAATCGTCTATGTACCAACGGTATATGGACCAACGGTAGCAGCTAAACCGTACGCAGGATTTTCTCTAAAGTTGATATATCCCAGTCGATTTAACTGATATCGCGGCCCCTTGAATTTGAAATCGATGTTTTAATTTTGGGGGTTATTTACATGAAGCCTCGAGGACGTTTTCAGTTTTATCTCAAAAATTGCTTCAATTGTTTTATTAAATTAGCGTACAGGACAGCGTAAAGGACACTTAAAAAATCGGTACGTTTCAGTTTCGCTGAAATATATAAATTTTCGAAAATTGCAAGCGTTCTGATTGTTTCGGCCTCTTCCTACGACTAAGTAATGAAGACAGATTTTTCGTCTGAACAAAAACCTTTTATTCAAAATTATATCTTTAAACGAGGTAAGATACATTTTTTCAAACTATGAATAGTCTTCGCGTAATTGCGAGTAAAATATGGACGATATTTAGAAAACTCGAAAAGCAATCTTTTCTAGAAAATAAACTTAAAAAAAGATTTTCTCGAAAATGGGTACTAATTTTTTCTTGTGTGTGCGGATAGTGCTACATGCGCTGTATAATATTATATAAACTTCATTTTGATGCATTATATACATTTTTCAAAACTTACGCAAATGTAATTTTCTTCTTGTATTTATGAGGTCGTTAATAACTACATTACAGGCAATTTTTATAACACATTATTATATTTGTGAGTAGAAGTGCTTCAAATGATTTGTTATGAATAACACATTATTATATTTGTGAGTAGAAGTGCTTCAAATGATTTGTTATGAAGTTTCTGCAAAACTCAAAAGTGTTAAATAAAAATGAGCTCAAAATTACCTGTTTTGAAAAATTCACAAACTACGTGTTCTCAAAAACTACTCGATTTTTTCTTAGCTCTTTTTTGCACGGATAGTGCTAAATGCACCAAATTACATGACATGTATACAATTTTGATGTATTCTTTTGATTTTGCAAAAACCACTCAAGAGTAATTTTTTTGAAATATCACACACTCTCGTGTCTTCATGTTACATTATGGTAATTTTGTATACATTATTTCATTTGTAATCACAAGGGCTTCAAATTATTTCTTATGAAAAATTCTCTGTGAAAATGAGTTCAAAATGGGACATTTTAAGAAACACAAAAACATTTTCTCAAAAAGGGCTCGAAATTTTTCTATGAGAATGTGCAGACGGGAATTTGTTTATTCTTCTGTAATATTACGTACGAATGAAAACCTTTCTCAGTAAACACGACGCGCTTTCAGATTGCCAACATGGATTCAGAAAATCAAAATCTACGGAAACAGCCATATTTTCCTTTCTTAAAGATGTCGCTTCATAATTGGACCAAAACGAAGCACCTATTGGATTATTTTTAGATCTCTCAAAAGCTTTTGACGTCATTGATCATGACATTTTACTTTCAAAATTACCTTCATATGGAATCCGTGGTATTGCCCTAGATTGATTCGTACCTTAAACAACGATCTCAGAGAGTGGAAATACCTTACTGGAATGATGGAACATTATGTAGACACCTTTCCGACTCTTTGCCAATCTCACAAAGAATCGACGAGACAACCTCCTGGATATAACCTACGAAATGAAATTGTCAAGTCGACAGTTATCTGTTTAGAATAATGAGAGACATTTAGTAATATTTTTAAATTATTTATTAATATTTATCGTATGTTGACTAAATTGATCTTTTACAGCACTGCACCAGTACAAGCTTTACGCCTGGCCATTTGTGTTAATTCTGAAAACACATGAACCCCAGTTTGTTAGTTAATGCCTTATTTTACGTGGCGAGACTCGGGCCATCAGGCCCGCTCTTCCGTCTGACCACGCAAATTTCGCTACGCTCCTTTCGCCATCTAGCGGAGAAAGAAGGTATTATGTTGGGCGACGAAACAGGCGGATCTAAATTTTGCTCAGAGACTTCTTTTAGGCTTCAGGATCTCTTACACGCAGTAAATCTACCACATGGGACTGGCAGCTTTACTTCCCCTCCGAACGAAAGCGTACGAAGGGTTTTTTCGCTCTTAAAATCCACGTCTTCAATCGGGTTTGAACGCAAACTTGGGTACAACAGTCCGGTACGCCACAAGAGGCGAAGAGTTGGAAGGTGAACAGTCCAACCACCGTCGTCGTAGAGAGGAATGCACAGATTCCACAAATATGCGCGGGAACGCCTGGCGAACTATGGAAAACCCTGGGCGTGTAGCGCGCAGTTGAGATGGGCCGGACAGCTTCTGAATGCCAGCGGGCCGCGAACCGTTCGTCAACGTCAGATTCCGAAACAAAACGCTGCGTCATCTCCAGGGGAAGAATCGAGAATCCTAAATGACGTGGCAAGGAAGAGACCTTCAGCCGGCGAGAGCGACAGGAGGCTCATTTCAAAGAAGACGGCCGAGGCGCAGGCCTCCGGCGGAGGACTCGCCACGCTGCGCCGCTGAGACAGCGTCTTGCCCAGGAGGCGAATTGCGCTCACTATTAATTACAACAACAAAAAAAAAAAAAAAAAAAAAAAAAAAAAAAAAAAAACTGAAGAGTCGTTAACCCTTTATCGCATAGTGTAAATCATCGGTAACGTTTTTCAGGTCATAAACGCATTCGATCGATTGGTTTGGTTTGGTTTGTTTTTTTCGTGTTTCCGGGCGCGTCAACTGCTTTGGTCATTAGTCCCGTGAGTGTAGTGCATGTTCTTTCTCGGTAGATGGCGGTGATCTTCCCCCGCTGGATGATGAGATCCGGCGCCGACCTACCGTCGGCTGGCGGGGTTTCCCCCTAACCAGGACTCTCCCACCAGCGGGGCACCGCCCCAGCCGGGATAAGCTCTAAGCTCCCGACCGGTCTCCCGGAATATATGGTAGTGTAATGCATGTTAGTGGAAGTGTGTGTGTAAGGGGGAGAGGATAGGACAAGGAAGAGGCAGGGCAGATCGCGTGCGATCCGTGGCCCGTTTGGTAGGGTACTGCTCCGGCATTTGCCTGGTGTTGATCGGAGAAACCACGGGAAACTACCGATCAGAGCAGCCGGCAGCTATTCTCCTCCAGGCAGCGACTGAATTCGACCTAGCTGGCATTCGATCGATTTAATTATGAACAATTTTATATTACACCTGATGTACATAATGCGTTTATATCACCCCATGCATTGTTAGGCGGTAAACGCGATAACGAGTATAAGTGACAGTAATCTAGTGCCGTCGTGAATTGGTACTTCCTGGTAACACACTGTTTCCGTATATCAGAAAAGAAACGTTTTTAAAAAATAATTTGACTAAAATACGAGTGATGCTAATTTTATTGATTTTCTTGATACTTACTTTTTCACATAAACGATTTGAAAAACAAGTTCTTTTTTAAATCATGAAATATAGTACATTTTGTTGGAGTAACACAATTTAGTTTTGGGTTCTTCTCAAGTAATATTTACTTCTGATTTTTTAAATTATTTTACTTCTAATTAAAATGAATAAATTTCAAGAAAAATAATTATTGCAAGTAAAAAGTGTTAAGTCAAGTTAAATTATTTAGTTATCAAGAGACATTGGAAAACCACTTAATATTTGAAAGCACGTTATCATACACGTCAGTAAATACGTTAGATTCGCCATTAATATTTACTGTTTGATTGATTTCATATTTGTTAACTTTAGTTAATCAACTAACTTTCTTCATAAGTAAAAGTCGATCGGGCGATATTTCGGTCGTCTTCATAATTCTCGGTGAATATGAAGTGTTGAGTGTGACAACAGTAACATCCGAGCAAAGAATCGATGGGTCAATATTATAAAAACTTACGCAACGAAGAAGTGTTTTCTTTCGCCTTATGAAACAGCAGAAGAATCTAAATGAAATAAAAGAACCCACTTAAAGTGATCACGTAATTGTAACAATCGATCTAATAATGTGTCAGTTTTTTTTTTTTTTTCTATTTTTATGGTTACGGCTATATTCTCAGTTAATCATAGTAATAAGAGAAAAAATCGTAGCATTTCCATTTGTCCGGTTTTTCACGAGACAGTTCCCTTTTTGATAAATGTCCAGGTGTCTTACTTATTTCCAAATGTCTCTTTTTCTGGTGTTTGCTGCATAAAAAAAATGTGGAGTGTATTAGTACATTATGAAACGATGATGTAATCATGAATATTAATATAGGAGTGTGATATTACGATACGAGCGAGTATCATAAACTTCACACGAGTGTATTATTACCCATTACATCGAGTTTCATACGGTACTTTTTCTACGACTTGTATAAGTTAAACTTTTACATTGAATCGTTTCGTGGCAGTTGACGTGCAGGATTCAGCCAAGGCCACCTAGCGGACAGCTACCCTACTTGCCGCAGGTGGCTTTGGTTTACCAGTGCGAGAGAATACAAAAGTTGCTCTTACAATAATTCCGAGGTCACCATTTTCGCATTTTATCTTATTTCTGAAGGTGCCAACTCCTCCTCTAATTCACTAGACATTTCAAACTAAAGAACTGGCCGGTTTTAAAGGACAAACACACGGCAGCAACATATAACACACAATAACTTGCGTCCTGATCTTAACGTCAGTCAAATGTTCCCTTCACCACTACCACTGCGCTAGTCAAATAGGATCAAAGTGAAATTACGATCCAATTTATGTTATATAATATTCCACTTACAAATTACTGGTTATAAAAGAAATTAAAACTGATGAACATAATATAACATTAAATGCAATTTTAATGTACAGAATCGAACAAAACATTTACTAGAACGATTCTCAAAAATTAATGAAGTCTCAATACTTGTTTTGTAAGCTTCTCAGTGATTAGTCAAGTACCTGTATCATAATGAAATCTGTATCGTAATGAGTATTATTATGCAACAGGTTGTAGCCATCAAATGACAGAATTATACAATGGGAGTAGAAAAAAATTATTATAATTTTGCATAGTGGAGTTTCGAGGGAAATTTTTTCTTACAATGTTAATTATACGCTTTTTTCCTTGTCTCTTTTAGCTATAAAGTTCTTGAATGCTTTTTAGTTTTTCATGCTGAAACGGACGTGCGGAATGAATGATTGTAGAAAAAGTTTCTCTTATATAATGGCGTAGGTGAACATTAGAATGTAATCTAGGCAACATTTCACATTATGGTCGGACAAATGTAGTCAATCACGTACAGTAGAAACTGAAAAAAGATTAAAGTTATAAAATTGACTTCAAGAAGCTACTGCTTCAAGCAATTTTGTGTTTCTAAAAAGTGAAGGAAAATGAAAAACAATATCTGTGGTGGCAGCTGATATAATGTAGTATTACTAATCCACAGTAGATTAGGGAAATGAGATAATCTAACCCAAGTAAGTTTTAATCTTCTTTTGAAGATTAAAACTCCAGATATATTTGGGAAACTTATTTTTCTAATATCATTGGTTCTACAACCATCCTAATGCCATAAATTAAACAGAGTTCTTGAAAGAAATTTACAAATACCCATAAAATGAAAAATAATGTAAGTTTCCAAGACGACGCCTTCTGTACTTTCGAAAAAAATATCCTGAAATATGTATGGAGTTTTAATGTTTATAAATATATTATTAAAATTTAGATTATCTAAGTTAACCTATTCTGAAATGAAATAAGGTATCTCTGGTGTTATAGAAATCATCTTCCGCCGATCATACAGCAGTGTACAGTAACAGACTAAAAGTTTACAGACTGCCCGACAACTTTTCTAAGAAAACAAACAAACTTTCAACGGTAAATTCAAATGTCAAACCAAATGCAGCCCACTAATGATACTTCATAATTCGCAACACATCGCATCAATGGAAAGCCAAAAGAAGTTCACTTCATTTCAGTGCTATTCTCCTCATTCAACCACTTGCCAACAAGTTAGTGTGTGTGTGGTTGTGAAATATCCAGAAAAAGGTACTGAAAATATGCTCTTTCCTCACGTGACTGTATTGTGTAATGTCTCATTTTTTTTAATTTTAATCTAATTAAAATTAAAATTTTAAATCGGATATTCCCATTTTAAAAAGAATTGTTATGGGAATCCTAAAATATAAATACTTTAAGTATCGGATGTATGGGCAAAAGTATCCTTAGTTGCGGCTGCAATCTTTTAACCCCCCGCACTCTGAGCAAATTCTCTCAGGCTGAAAACCTCACGTTTCTTTGCAAACACTTTCGTGGAATGATTGGATAGATGAGATGCAGCAACAGATAATACTGTGAAAATTTGTGACGTGTCTGAATGGTTGAATGCGTTGACCAATGGGTCTTTGGATAGAATTGGATTTTTGCTGATAAATAGGACATATCGATGAGAATTATTAAAGCAGTTTGCCCCTGCGTAAAGTTTTTTCGAATGAGTTCTTATCGAGTTCCCTTTGCCTACTTCCGTGAACCTACCTCCGTGAACCGTTTCTCCTTATCTCCTCACTTCCTGCTCAAACAATCTAATCGCAACACTCACTTGAGTTGGAGGTCAGGTGTTCTAAAACCCCTGTAGAGCTTTCAAAACAATTGCTTGGTTTGCTTCTTTTAACTGAAAATCTAGTTGGTAGTCCTCTCAAGAGCGTTGAATTCATTCAGGCGTCTCAAGAGATTTTTTTGATTTACCTCAATGCCATTTGATGTAGTGAATCTTTTTTATGAAAGCTTCAAGAGCTAATTACGAAATAAGTATTTGCTTTTATTGTATTGGATTATTGATTGTAGTTCAACGCAAATATAATATATTTTTTTTTGTCGGACAGATATAGTGTATTCGATGTTATTATTCATGACATTAATATATATAACTAACATTCACAGTGGAAGTAGTTAAACTGGGTTTGTGAAATGCAACGTGTGTAAATAATCCACGACATCATATTTTATTTTATCGCACCAATGAATTTTCTTTGAAGGTTAGTGATAAATGTTTATGGGCATTCTCTCAGCTTGCATAATTGTTTTTTTTTTCTTATTTGTTCAAGGAAATATAAGATGTGTTAAGCTCATACGAGGTGGGTTTCAGCCCTTTCAGTTCAGTCCTTCATTCTTGACACAAATATCACTAGAAAAAGTATTTGAGGAATTACAACCACATTTTACTCCGAAGCATGTAGGGGCCTAGCAGGCTAGGACGTTGTAAAAAATATTGGGAATCATCACTTCGAAACGTCCAGTTTCCCTGATCCATTGAGCAAATGCTGAGATGGCCCCTTGTTTGCTTCTGGACATAAATGTAACTTCATTTTCTGTGCACGTCTTTTAGAACTCAGTGGGAAATACAATTATTCAAATTATTGTTTCCATGTTGTCGCGGCAGGAAGTATTATTCCGAAGGACAACATGGATAAGAGCCAAAATTTATTGCTTATTTATCCTTGAAAATATATTTTATTACATGGGAGGGTTGTTGTTGTTTTGTTTTTTAATTTAAATAGTATATGACTTAGTGTAGGGATCACAGAATTTTGAAAATGTGCACACAATTCATTTTTCCCCATAGCATGTCATACGCAGTTTGAACTGTTTTTTGCCTATTAAATAAATAAATTTCCCGGTTTGGTGATTGATATTTAATGTTGATGGGCACTTCAATTGTTATCGTCAGTGGCCCCGTTTGTGCTAGTGGTGGATGTTATTCCAGGGATGTGGCAATGTTTCTTCCTCGCTGAAACACGAGATTACCCGCTGACCTACGTATTGGCTCACGGAGTTTCTCTGTATCGACTTTGGACGTCCTGCAAAACAGTATAATTTCTTTTTTCCATTAATATCTTTTCCTGAAAGTTTAGCTGTCTTATATTTCAGACATTCATCAGCACCTCTGATATTTAGAGGACAGCAAAAATCTTTAGTTTTAAAACACTAGGGCAGGTATGTCAAGGTCAAGGCAAGCTTACTACAGTTCGCGGGCACTGCGTCTGCAGAAATTGACGCAAAATTTCAAAGAAAGGGTTGTACAAATCTCTCAAAGTGGCGATACGTCACTGGATATTTGTCCATGGTCGTCTGTCCATAACGGTTTAACGAGAAGTTATTGCCCCAAAATTTAGGTACTTTAATTCCCATTTTCTCTGGAAACCTAAAAAAGATCCATTAAAAAGAAAAAATACGTCAGTCAGGTTTCAAAGTCTCAATTTAGAGTAAAACTGTAAAAAATTGAATCAAAAGTATGTTGATTTTGTAATCCTGATTACTTAGCGTGAACTTTCTGCGTTCATGTTAGACAGTTTAACAGATAAATATTCTTGTCTGCTAAAAGCGCTGTCTGTCCGTATACGAGCATTGTTAGCTTTTAGAGACTTGTAGATTTATTTCACATTATTGCTAAATAAAATAAATAATTGAATGATTTAATAACACAATACAAAACGAAAACAAGGACAGAACTCGCCTTTCAAACATATTTCTGTCACTCAGGAAAGATGTTTATACAAGGGAGAATTTAGTAAGAAAACCAAAGCGAAATATTATTAAGTAGTGAAGAATATAAACATAATACAATTCTCAGTTATTTGATAGAAAAATCTGACAAACATATTTTCATGTGAAGCCACTATTCACCGCCTCACTCCGCTACAGCTTGCGCATGCACAGCCCTTTCTAGATTTTAAGGGCAAATGAGGGTCAGAGGAAGTTCCCCGTGCCCGTAGAAGCGCTGGGTTCCCAGGCGGGCAAGTAGCTCGTGCGGGCGCGGTTTGACGTGCCTGCACTAGGTTTTTCTATTAGAAGTTTGAGCTTTCCAATCAGCCCAATTTAGTGCTTTTTGCTTTCAATGCAAAGTAGAGGGCTCCAGATTCTTTCGATTACTATAATTAACCGGTTTAATAGTACAAACACTGAAATTTAATAACGTAGTAGAATGAATAGAACGAACGATCATCTGTCGACATTTCCTCTTCGAAAAATTAAATAATTGTTCTTGGATAATTCTGAGTAATTGTTAAGAAATAGCATTTAGGGAAGGAAAAGTTTCGGTATGGCGCGTCTAGTCGCACTAGCATCTGCCGCTTTTCCACTAGTCGCTCCAGCGCCTGACCTTCACCTTTTCATATAACCTGCGCCACTCAAGGAACTAGTGTTGAAATAGTAGTTTATGCAATTAGTTTATAATGTTAAGCTTTATTGCACGAGTACATGTTTTGAAAATGAGCGACGTTTGGAGCGAGTTTTCAAATGTGTACGAATGCAGTAAAGCAACATTATAAACGAGTTGCATACGCTATTGTTTTGTATAACATCATTATAAATCTTTAAGAGAATCAAATTTAATTTTGCGAAACAACTTTCTTGTGACGTTTCGGGTATTTGACATTCTGCGAGAAAACTGGTCGGCTGTTCCGATTACCGCTACCTCTCCAAGATTCTCTCGCTGCGATTGGCTGAATGTTGACGCCATCACTCGTGTCGTAAAATCTAATACATCATCATTTGTTCTGTAAAAGGCTCTTTTATGAACGATTTCTTGCAACAGAAAATGTCGTTCATAATGCTGGTATACAAAAAAAAAAAAAAAAAACATGTTATATGGGCGCATGCCGGAAACTAGGTACTAGCGAGCCACTGATAAATGGAAAGGGCATTCTTGCGTTACTCTCAAACATGTTTTCAACCAAACCCTTGTATTCGGTTAATCTCATTTGCGTCATACAATTCAATTACTAGTAAAGAAATCATGTCAGATGAGATTGTAATTATTGATAAAGACTTTCACTCCCTTCTTTCCTCCATTCTAGGGCAAAACGCCTTTCGTTCAATTTCCTTCTGATTTGGTAGAATCAGGATTTATCAGTTGAGTTATTGACTCGTTGGCGAAATTCCCTCACCTTAATAGGTGATGTTTCGCAATAAAAACTGAATATGACTAAAGGTTGAGTTCACCCACATGAGGAAGGTTATATTTGATGGAGGAGAATTTACACAAGCATGTGTGAGAAATGGAGGAGAATTTACACAAGCATGTGTGTATAATATACGTGTGTATTTGGCATTTTAGGTCGATTGTCCGACATTGCCGGCTAGCTACCAGTGTCCGTCATGTCGGGCCTAGTTTCATTCTCACGCTTGCGGGGGGGGGAGACATGTGGCGAACATGACATATTCCCTTCACCGGAACTGGCAAATTCTGCCTCCGTGAGCTTTTCTTCGTCACACATCTACAGAAACGGAGACGACTTTAAAGGCAAGCTACTATTTTTGCACCGTTCGTAAATCGAACCTGGGATCACATCAAGGGAAGGTAGAACGCTACCCACGAGCCATCCTAGAGGCTCTTACTAGCAAATAGAGAATAAATATTATTTGAAATAGTTTGTTCGAATTGTAGACATTCAGTAAATATACGTTCTATTCACACACACGTTTTAAATAAATATCTGTTTTAACAATCCACAGTCAATAGGAAGCAAACAAGTTCCAAACAGGTCAGGAGGTCGGATGATTATTGAGACACTGTGGAAAGACAGTGTGAAAGACTAAGAAAACTATAGGGGAGAAGAAGAAAGGTATGTAGAGAAAAAACGCCCTGAATAATATTGCAATCTCGAAAAAAAGGCACCAGGGCAATTTTCATATTTTCTGTAATGAACTGTCTATGGCTTAATGTAAACCTTCATTTGAAGAAAGTTATGACATGTTATTACGAGTTTATTATCCGTATTGTTTATTACCCGTATGTATTGTGCAATGGTTTGTTGAAGTTTTCTTTGATGCAGTTCTGTAAAAAATTGCTGAAGAATAAGATTATTTCTTAATGTAAAGGAGGATTAACAAATTTATAATGGCAGCCTGACGTTCCAAACAGTGGGACTCGGGATTTTACACACAATATTATGCGAAGTGAAAACCGTCAAGAAGACAATGGCTACTGTTCAACGGAGCAAAATGTCCCTGCAAAAGCGGTTGTTCGGGAGAGAGAAAAAACGATGCGAAGGTATCCCGCCAATTTTTATGGAGGTAGGGTATCTGATTAGAAATGTGAGCAAAGAATATACTGTTTCATTCCAATCCATTATTTCATTTCTAGTTGAACCGTTGTTTTACTATTCTTCTTCTTCTGCAAGTGAAACTACACCATGCGGCGTCTCTCGCACCCAAGCTCCCATCTTCTTCTATCTTGCCAATCATCATCTTCGATGTGACGATCTCTCATTGTCTGTCGCACACCGTCATACCACGTGAGTCTTGGTCTACCTCTCTTTCTGTGCATTGGCACCTGCCACCTCCAAGTTTTTAATGGCCATCTTTTCTCCGGCATTCTTCTAAGATGACCATACCATTTTAACCTTCTCTCTTCTATTGTATCCATTATATCCGACACGACACCCTGCTTTATATTTTCATTCCTGATTCTTTCCATTAACGTTACACTACAGCTGCGTCTCACAAACTCCATTTCCATAGCCTTTAACTTCTTCTCATTACTTTTTGAGATCTCTCACAATTCAGCACCATACAGTGATATACTTTCCACAATTGCTTTATAAATTCTAATTTTCACTTTATTAGAAATATTTTTATTCCATATTATTGAATGCAATTGCCGAATAGCAGATTTTCCTTACCGAATGCGATGTTTAATTTCCTCTTCACTGTCCCCTTGGTCTGTTAAAATTGTTCCTAATACTTATACGTCTGACAACACTTCACTACCGTGCCATCCTCCATTACTAAATCTTTTCCTGTCCCTCCTACCACCATGTACTCTGTCTTCTTGAAATTGGTTTTCAAGCCCCATTTTCCATATTCCTCATTTAATTTCCTTAACATATAATGTGCATCGTCTTCGTCCTCTGCGAATATCACGTGGTCATCTACAAAATTTAGTGAATATAACATATCGTCATTTAATTTTATTCCCATCCTTTCACATTTTGTCTTCCAGTTTTTTAGAGCTTCTCCTAGATATATTTTGAAGAGAGTTGGTGCAATACAACACCCCTGTCTTAGCCCTTTATTTATTTTGATTTCTCTTGATATGCTATTACTATTATTTACTACGCTTTACTGTTCTATGACGTATAAGAAAGTGTAAAAATGAATGGCGAAGTGATAGGATAGATATACACAGAGCATTTGGTTGGAATAGACAGAGGAATAAATCGGCCGTGCAGTGTCAGAAGTATCTGCAAAACAGAATAGAAGAACGTGTGACGGGGGTCGGGGGTTCTACCCAAAAATACAGGGAGCGTCCGGCAATTCGAAAGTCTTGCTGCTTCTCCAGAGAGGACAAGAATGCGGAATGAGAGGAGGTCAAGTGAAGAGCGTTTAGACGATCGTCATGGTAACTGATCCAGCCAGTGTGGTGCTTGGACAACGAAGCAAGTGGAACAGCGAGGACAACACAGGGTCGAACCGAAGCCTACGAGGCGTGCGCCGGGAGCTAGGAGGCGGCGTTGGCGCTGGGCGGGGGAGAGGGGGGACTTGAAGTGAGTGCGGGTGGAACAGCCCGTCCGCCAAGTTGTTCTATTAAATGAAAGATCGGAATCGCGGAGGCTGCCTCGTGGAGTCTGCAACGCGCCCAATCGTAGGATAACACATCTTCGGTTCTCGGACGTCGCGCCAGTGAGTTCAGCTCAGAGTTGTGAGTCGCAATGATAATGAGCAGGGTGTGGAAGGTGATGAAATGTCATCTTTTCATTGGCCCATTCTACTACAGATAACTTGTAAATGAATGGTTATCACGGCATATAGGCCATATAAACGTGTAATTATTACGTCATTTTTTGCAACTTTTCAAATTTTAGATCATTTTTTGATCTTTGCGTCATTTTTGTTATTGTATGCATTTTATTTCCTATTCGCGTTTTTTTTCTTAGTGGATGTCTCATGAATTTACAATGACACACTAACACAAAGTTGTTCTTTTTTGTAACAGCAGTTCTTGACGAAATTCACTATTGCTGTGGACTCCATTTTTCGAACTGTCAAAATGATTGGGTTATTCGGTAACTTCCTCTACCTTTCAAAACTGACGGTAGGAAGATCGGAGCTAAGATTTGCATTTCATCCTAAAACAGACTTTATATTAATATAATTTTATATAAATACATTTTATTTAGAATTGTACAATTCATTGAATAAGTAAACATTTCCATACTTTTTAAGTATTGTTTAAAATATTAGGCCATTTTCCCCTTATTTTAAGTCATTTTATGGGCCATTTTCAAAGGATTTTTAAGTCAACAGAATCCCAGGCCTGATTATCAATGTGCGTGGAAATCAGAACTTGTCTCGACTCGTTGTCTCGACTCGTTCGGACGCTAGGGAACCTGGTCATGCTGTCTTCCAGAGATGGCACCGTTCTTCTCGGTAAGCACACACTTCTCAGGGACTGCGTGCAGGGAAATGATTGAGAAGAA
>BLKR01004940.1:20000-93581 GCA_011170035.1 Teleogryllus occipitalis | reverse complement strand
CGAAGAGATGAATGTCTATGTTTGCGTCCGTTAACATGCCCGGATGAAATAAAGCGCCTATGCGCTGAAACGGGAGACGTCGGCGATGGGCCGAGAGTTGGCCCGAGGCCCAGACGAGTGGCCCTGGTCGGCAAATCGGACCCCAAAGAGTTTCCAAGACTGTGCCGATCCTCATTCTATTTCATTTCTAAAAATCCATAAATTCCAAACTAATACCATTCCACGCGTCAGAACCCAGTATCTGGTTGTTGAAGCATAAGTTCAAATAATTAGGTCCGTTAACAGGTAACCATAGTTACCTGTTACGTGTAGGGCGAGTTAAAATTAACAAAAATTAATGATTCCTAAAACGTGGCACTAAGACGTTAATCTAAATTCGCAATACTGTACTGTTACTTCGAGATTAAGAAACCGAAAGGACGAAAAGCCATTCTTAACGGCAGACAACCATTACAGAATTTAACAGTTCATCCGTTAAGTGTTATTGCAGTATCTTCAGGCGCGTCAACTGCTATGGTCGTTACGTAAGCGCAGTACATATTTTTTTATCACGGGAGGTGGTGGTTATCGTCCCCGTTGATAGTGAGATATGACACCGACCTACCTGTCAGCTAAAAGGGTTTTTCTCCACTCAGGTATCATCCACCAACGGGGCATCACCTCAGCCGGGGCAAGTTCTAAGATTTCGACTGGTCTCCCTGTGCGTGTTGGAAGGTAGTGCCTGTAAGTGTAAGTAACGTGCAAGGTTATGATTAGGAAGAGATAGGACAGATCGTTTACAGTCCGTGGCCCGTTTGTTAAGTTACAACTCCGGCAGTTACCTGATGTTAATCGAAGAAAACAAGGAAACTACCGATCAGAGCAACCGGCCGCTAGAATTCGCCTCCAGACAGCGATGACTTCAAGCTCGCTAAGGTCGAAAATCAAGCCCCGGACAGGACTTGAACTCTAGACATCCGTGTTAGAGGCACTGTCTGAAGACGACTCCACACATTCACTCTCGGCATTCGCCGAGCAGCGAGCTAGTGCTCGCCCAATCCCGAGCAGCTGACATGTTCGGCGAATGTTCGCTGCCTTTGATGTGTCCAAAAGACCGACACGCGGTAGCTAGGGCGAACCCCGAATGTTCGTCACTCGGCAAATAGCAAGTAACTCATCCACACGAGCGGTTGTTCGCTCCTCGCCGAATAACGAATGCGTGGAGCCGCCGTCAAGTTTGAGCTCACTCGCCATTTGCCCTTAGAAAAGTATCACATAGGCATGTACACGTATGTACCTGCGTGGGAGGAGAGGAGAGGGACCTGCGTCAAAGCCACGCCCGCCCCCGGGCACCTGGCGCTCCAGAGACTGCAGGGCGTCGTTAAGGGCCCGAGCCTGGCCTCCCAGGGGGGCCTTTGCCCTGCGCCGGCCTCGCTGCACCCGGAAGCCGCCCCGCCCGGCCCCGCTCCACCCTTCCGGCCCTCGCGCGCTTAATTGGCGCCCTAAAAGAATCTCGCAGCGGCAACAACGACCCAAGAGGCTGCGGAGGCGGCCCGCCATTGGTCGCTCGCTCTTAAACAAGATAAATGATTCAAATACGCCCTTAAAGAACAGCAATTTGTGAGCGAACTCCGGTACTTAATCGTGGACGCGGGCGCCGGCAGACCCGGTCATCCGTTAGCATCCGGGGGCGGAGAATGGGCAAGGGCAGGAGAGGTGGCGCGGGCGTCGGTGGTCGGGAGGGGGGGGTGGCGTTGGCGAGGGCGCGGACAAGAGTGGGGAGGGAGAAGCTGGCTGCGAGGGCCAGGGGCGATAGAGTGAGCAAGGGCGAGGGCGAGAGCGAGGGCGAGAGCGAAGGCGAGGACGAGAGTGAGAGTGAGCGAGGGCGAGAGCGAGGGCGACGGCGAGGGCGAGAGCGAGAGAGAGCGAGGGCGAGGGCGAGGGCGAGGGCGAGGGCGAGGGCGGGGGCGAGGGCGAGGGCGAGGGCGAGGGCGAGGGCGAGGGCGAGGGCGAGGGCGAGGGCGAGGGCGAGGGCGAGGGCGAGGGCGGGGGCGAGGGCGAGGGCGAGAGCGAGAGAGCGAGAGCGGGCGAGGGCGAGGGCGAGGGCGAGTACGAGGGCGATGGTGGAGCTGAACAGGGCGAGGAAGGCGGAGGCGGGTGGTTTGTGGGGGGGGGGGAGAAACAGTGCTGCACAGTCTCAGAGAGATGTAGTGTGGTTGTAGCGGGGATGCAACGAGTGAGTCGGCTGGACGGGAGGGAGTATTTCAGGGTAAGGAGCGGATGCAGGAAAAATTCCCTGTTGCACAGAGAGGAAACTGAAAAAAAGAACGTTTAACTCATAGCCAGCAACGCCTCTGACTCAGTGCAGTGACATTTACCGCGAGTCCTCGGGTTCCAGTCACAGCGGAGTGGTGGACTTTCGTCACGTCTCTAGCTATATAGCTATGTCGATTCAGCCGCTGTCAGGAGGAGAATTCCAGCGGCTCGCCGCTCTGATCGGTAGTTTCACGTCGATTCTCCGATCAACACCAGGCGAATGTCGGAGCAGAACCCTAAGAAAAGGGCCGTGGACCGCGCACGATCTTCTTTGTCCTATCCTCTCCCTTTACATACACACACATACACTCATCACACTTCCACACACGCGGAAACCAGTCGGAAGCGTAGAGCTTTTTCCACCTGAGGCGGTGCCCTGCAGAGGAAGATATCTGGAGGGGAATTCCCAGCATACCAACGTATAGCCGCATCTCTCTACACAGCGGTAGAGTAACACTGCAATCTCCCGGGATGAAAGATTTACTACACTGACGGGGCGAGTGACCATGGCAGCTGACATGCCCGGAAACAATTAATCAATCAATCGATGAAGATATAGAAGTTATTATGTACGGATATAAATATGGAAATAAGGCGTAATTTATGAACATTTTTGCTATATAATAAGAATTCTAACGTCGTAGCAAGTTTTTGTGAAATTCATGCAGTGCATGTGGGGTTTATCAAAACTAGAGGCCTGTGAACGTACGTTGTATGCCCACCAAGAGCATGAAGCTCATCGTATGTGACTTCGCTTCCACCTCTTTCAGTTTCTGTTCATATTACATTTCAGAGCGTCCTTCAGCAGTTTGAAACCTGTGAATGAATAGGGAAACCGCGACTGTTTAATCAGCCCAAGAAGCGAAGTGCAACAATATGGAAGGCGAAAAATTCCGTGGGACACCCTTAACACATTGTATCATTAAAACAAGAAAAAAAGAGCAATGACTGAAATCATACATATTAAAGTGAAGCACATATCGTAGGTCGCCCAATAAAAAGATAATTTGATTTATCATTGCCCATAAAAATGCCATTACCTCGTAAGTGCATTTTTTTTTAAATTTTTGACGCTTCTAAGATTACTACAGCACGAGTACTTGATGAGAGTTATGAGCATATAAACTTAAAACGTCGTATTTAAATTGGCATAATACAAAGTGTCTCAGAATAAATGTTACAAACTTCTACCTCACAGGAGATACTGAAGATGGTCCCATAACTCTGAAAAATATAGCAAGAAATCTCGTATAACGAAGTCATACATATGATAATTACCCCCTGGTTGTTCTCGGCACATGCTCATTGGAAAAGGTGATAATCTTCCATTCCTCTACAGGCCTTAGAAGTTTGACTTATTTATTCCGAGACACCTACAGAAAATTCCCCGGCCGATTGTTGTGAGTACGAACAGTTCGCTCTGCCAGTGCCGCCGATTGTTAACGAAGTGTTGCTGGCCTGCGCGCGACGGCAGAGCGGCGGCGGGAGGGGGCGTGGCGGAGGGCGGAGGGCGCCGAGCCGCAGCGTGTGCCCTGGACGCGGGGTGGGGGGCGGGGCGCAGCGGGGCGCAGCGGGGCGCTGCGGTGCGGTGGCGCGGTGGCGCAGTCTCCCCCGGCCGCCAGAGGCGCTGGTGGGGGCGGCGGATCACTCTCACTGCTGCAGCGCGGCGCGAGGCTGCGGCGGCGGCGGCGGCCGCTAGGCCTAGCGTCGCGGGCGCGGGCGCGGTGGCGGTGGCGGGGGCGGGGGCAGGGGGGCGGGGCGCCTCTGACGTCACGGTGACCCAGGTGGCGTCGCCGCGGACCGATCGATACGGCGCGCCACGCGGTCTGGGGCGCCGGCCCCGGGCCTCGCCTCTGTTTACATGCGCTCCGCGCCCCGCCACCGCCGACGTCGCAGTGCGCACCCGCGCGCGTCGCAGCCCCCCGCCCCCGCCCCCGCCCCCGCCCCCGCCCGGGGCGAGGGCTCGCACCACGTGTGCTAGCGCCGTCGCCCTGCAAACGACCCCTGGCCCGCCCACCTTGAGGTCCGGCGGCAGCGGTTGGCGGAGATGGTGGAAGTAAAGTTGAGGGTGGCGGCGGTGGAGGTGGTGGGAAATTGTTGATGCGGGGTTTGTGGGTGTCATAGTAGAGTAGTGGTCATAGTAGAGTTGAGTATTGGGAGACGGCGTGGTTTTAGTGGTCATAGTAGAGTAGTGGTCATAGTAGAGTAGTGGTCATAGTAGAGTAGTGGTCATAGTAGAGTAGTGGTCATAGTAGAGTAGTGGTCATAGTAGAGTAGTGGTCATAGTAGAGTAGTGGTCATAGTAGAGTAGTGGTCATAGTAGTGGTGACAGTAGTGGTGACAGTAGTGGTGACAGTAGTGGTGACAGTAGTGGTGACAGTAGTGGTGACAGTAGTGGTGACAGTAGTGGTGACAGTAGTGGTGACAGTAGTGGTGACAGTAGTGATATTACTGGTAATAGTAGTGGTACTAGTGGTAGGATTAGTTTTAGTTATAGTGGCAATGGTGGTGGTCGTGTTGAAGGTGACGGAAGTGTGTGCATAGAAGGGGGGTCGCCAACGGCAGCACAGGTGACACGGCGACGGTGTGTCTTCACGCGCAATGAGACGTCACCGCGGGAGCTTGGTTAGAGGAAGGCGGCGGCGAGGAGCTGCGATGGCAGAATTAGCGGAGTTTGTGAGAGGACAGCAATGGGAGCGGAGCAAGTAGGAGTGGTATGGAAGGCTGTGGCGACGGTCGCAATGACTAGCGACGGCGGGGCAAATACGTCTTTACGAGAAGAATAATGCTTCCAATTAGTTTTGGGCGCCACGAAATTTTCTGTTGAGGATTATGAAGCTCCTGCATTCTTGAGATAACCTTGATGGGGACTAACGTGGGACCGAACAAGGCGTTTTCCGCTTTGTGATTGGTTGGTGCCGGCAAAGTCAGCAGAATATTCACGTAAACAAAAGTGAGAATTGTGCGAGTAAGTTTATGCAATAATGTATACAAACTGGATACGCTCGAACATTCTGCACTTTGCTAATGGTTTTATAAGCGATAATAGCTTTATGATGGAAATCAATTTTGAACGATCTACCTCTGAACCACGTGTCTTGCAGCATTTTAGGCTCGTTACTGAGTTTGGATAAACACTGTAATATTACTAAGCATTTATTAACAATTTTAGACCAGAGAATTTTAATTGGATACATTGTGAAATAGTTCATCTAATTTTACGCTGGTTTGAAAACCAAGTTGAATTATCTGAAGAGCAAAGAATCTACCACGTCATCTCTATAAAAGCACTATGTTAAAAATAGAATAAGGCTTCCTTTAATTACGATTTATTATATTTAATGGGTTGGTTCGGTCGTGAGTTTGTTGAACATTTTGAATCACATTTGTTTACATTTACGATTATTAGTAGCAATGAAATAAAGGAGTGTTGTGTTGAAGTGATTGCTTGAAGTCACTCATTGAATTATCTACTAATGTATCCACAACTTCACACTATTTCTTCTTTCATATTACGATAACCCAAGAGTTTGATAAAGCGTGAAGTACATGTAAAATGTATTGAGGGCATCTACGATTCCGTTACGAAAATTCATTTCTGGATAGGTCACACATATGTAACCTTGGAAACTAGCGCGTGTCAATATGAACAAAAACTATCGGTATCATCATGCCAACTTTGTATTTATGGCAATACTCAGCTATCAGCTTCTTACCCTCAATAAATAGGTTATCACACAGATAATGACTCGGCAATAGTGTTCCAGCTCAACTATGAATATCTGGTCATTCTTTAGAGGAGAATATTTTAATAATTTTCTTGTTGCATTAAATATAATACATAGTTCTTTCTTCCAATTTTGCTGGAAGAAACTTCATGCTGAATATGCTGACAGTCCAAATAAAATCGTGCAAGATTATTTCTTCCTCTTAGCTTTTTCTCAAAATGATCTTCTGTGGCAGTAGGCATGGCTATCCCTGATATCATCGCAACTATATTCAAAGATAGTTATGATATTAGGGATATCGCCACAACTATATTATAGGAAGAACAGTACGTCTGGTGCATTCATTTGATACCGAAAACGAGAGAAAAATAAATGTGGCAATGTCCCCTGAGAAGACGGAGTCTTCTGAGTGCAACTGCAACTCTTATTCTGCCCGACGAAGAGAAATTTCCGGGTTCGTTATCCGGAAGCGCTTTCGAGAGCGCAATGTGCGGCACTGGAGGTGGCGGTGCTTGATAGCTCCGTCGCCGGACCCTCTCGCCTCGTCTCGTCCCCCCACCCACCCATCACCCCTTCCGCTTACACCACCTCGCCGCTGCCACCCCAGCCCCTCAATTGATTGATTGATTGATTGATTGATTGATTTTTTCGTGTTTCCGGGCACGTCAACTGCTTTGGTCATTAGTCCCGTTGGTGTAGTGCATGCTTTTCTTCTCGGGAGATGGCGGTGACCTTCCCTCGCTGGATGGCGAGATCCGGCGCCGACCTACCGCCGGCTAGTGGGCTTTCCCTCTAACCAGGACTCTCCCACCAACGGGGCACCGCCCCAGCCGGGACAAGCTCCAAGCTCCCGACCGGTCTCCCGGGATATGTGGTAGTGTAGTGCATGTTAAACCAGCCTCTCAAAGTCCTCCATCCCTGCCCGTGCCACCACCTGCGTGCACTCTCCACCCAGGCATCGCGTTGCTGTGCGTCTGGTGTCGTCCGCGCTGCACGCGATTCCTCCATCACCAGTCACCAACACCGTTGTCTCCTCCCCCGCGTCCTCCGCTCCCGCCCGCGCTTGCCGCCCCCGCCACTCCGCTGCAGTCGCCGCCGCCGCCGGGTAACCTCCGTCCGCTGCCGTATCGATCAGCGGCCGGGCTACGACTGCGCACCGCCCCTCGCCCCCTCCCCCGCACGCGCCGCCGCCGCCGCCGCCGCCTACGCAGCCGCCACCCTCGCTCAATGGGCGTCTAGACGGCGGATCCGGCCACGCCAAGTACCGGTTGCTGCGCGGCTGCACCGCCAGCTCCCCAGCGATATTTGCCGGCCGCATCAAATACGGTTCTCCCGCAAAAC
Organism: Teleogryllus occipitalis; assembly: GCA_011170035.1. Taxonomy (NCBI): domain Eukaryota; kingdom Metazoa; phylum Arthropoda; class Insecta; order Orthoptera; family Gryllidae; genus Teleogryllus; species Teleogryllus occipitalis. The sequence goes on along the minus strand of BLKR01004940.1, from coordinate 86,217 downwards.
GAATCATATCAGTGCACGAATTAAAATGTAGAGTGCGTAATCAAAAGTATAAAGAATTTTGGGACAATTTTATTTAACATGTACATAATGAGACTTCGTATATTTTTGTGAAATACTTATTCCCTTCATATTGCACACATTTTTTGATTTTTTTTCTAGGGCTTTTATTCAGCCAACAGCCGGTTACCCTGTACGTCCCGATGGGACGCTTATTCGACACTAGACATAAACACACTTGCGGGCTCCGGGGTCAGCAGAACGTGAGGCTCTCTCGACAACACATACAAAGTCAAGGGACAAACAACCATGCCCAAGGCGGGACTCGAACCCGCGACCATTCGGACCGAAGCGCTGAGTCTGTACTCGCTCTAAGCCACCTCGGCCATCCAGGTCGGCTTTGAAATATTTAAGGGTATTAATTGTAATTTTCGAAACCAAAAGCAATTTTGGCATTGATACAATATTACCGATATCTGAAAGGAAGTATAACGCCACGTCAACCATCCTTTTGAAAATGGATTGTCATGAAGTAGAAATACTTTATCTCGCCAGATTCCGATTCCGGAACCTCCTGTTATCCTGACTGTTGCTCTACTGGTTGAGATAAGGAACGAAATATCGCATTCGTGACCACTGACTTTCTTATAGTGATCAGCGATCATTCATGGTGTACAACTGGTGTAAAAGGTGCTGTTGAGTCATTCCATTTCATTCATCTTCAGCCTTCATGCCTACTGTGCTGTAAACAGATCATAATATTCACTCAAGCCTACAGGTCATTCCTCTCCAAGGTGTGCACTCGTCGAGTCGGCTCGCGACCCGCGAATCCATTGGAATTTTTCGAAACTTCGCCAGCAAGCGGCAGCCCCCACGTGTCCCGTCCGCGAACGCAAAAGGAATATCTATTACAGGGAATTTGGACCCGCGAAAAGGAAGGCGCGTACTGTACTACTGCAGAAAAAATTACGAATATTTCTAAAATCAATTTCCGTTCAATGCTAACAAAAAACTCAGAGAATAAAGAATAATGAAAATGTAAATTTTATAAAAAGTAAATGAACCCTTATCGCTGCGACTATAACACAATCGCTTTTCTTGTGCATAACGTACTTTTTACTGGGTAAAATTATTACTATCTGCATTAATACACAATTACTATACATGACTTTTATATTTAATTACAAGCACACACATCGAAAAGTGGTTTCAAATTGTCGGCTACTGAAAGAAGATGGATTGTTTTTTACTAAAGCATCAGACATATTCAGTGGATCTCCACGTATGTAGACTCAATCCTCAGATTAACTAATAATGGAGCACTTAGAGGTTACCACATGCGCATCCCCTCCTCTTGTAACTACTCCTGCTGAAGTCTTCATGGGAACACCCCCTGATCCTTCCCTTCGAAATTCCCTTCCTACTCCTGATGAAGTCTGCGTGGGAACACCCCCTGATCCTTCCCTTCGAAATTCCCTTCCTACTGCTGAAGTCTGCGTGGGAACACCCCCTGATCCTTCCCTTCGAAATTCCCTTCCTACAGCTAAAGTCTGCGTGGGAACACCCCCTGATCCTTCCCTTCGAAATTCCCTTCCTACTGCTGAAGTCTGCGTGGGAACACCCCCTGATCCTTCCCTTCGAAATTCCCTTCCTACTGCTGAAGTCTGCGTGGGAACACCCCTGATCCTTCCCTTCGAAATTCCCTTCCTACTGCTGAAGTCTGCGTGGGAACACCCCCTGATCCTTCCCTTCGAAATTCCCTTCCTACTGCTGAAGTCTGCGTGGGAACACCCCCTGATCCTTCCCTTCGAAATTCCCTTCCTACTGCTGAAGTCTGCGTGGGAATCCCTTCGAAATTCCCTTCCTGATCCTTCCCTTCGAAATTCCCTTCCTACAGCTGAAGTCTGCGTGGGAACACCCCCTGATCCTTCCCTTCGAAATTCCCTTCCTACTGCTGAAGTCTGCGTGGGAACACCCCCTGATCCTTCCCTTCGAAATTCCCTCCCTACTCCTGATGAAGTCTGCGTGGGAACACCCCCTGATCCTTCCCTTCGAAATTCCCTTCCTACTGCTGAAGTCTGCGTGGGAACACCCCCTGATCCTTCCCTTCGAAATTCCCTTCCTACTGCTGAAGTCTGCGTGGGAACACCCCCTGATCCTTCCCTTCGAAATTCCCTTCCTACTGCTGAAGTCTGCGTGGGAACACCCCCTGATCCTTCCCTTCGAAATTCCCTTCCTACTGCTGAAGTCTGCGTGGGAACACCCCCTGATCCTTCCCTTCGAAATTCCCTTCCTACTGCTCTGCGGGTCCTACCTAGGATGCCTCCTGATCCTTCCCTTCGAAATTCCCTTCCTACTGCTGAAGTCTGCGTGGGAACACCCCCTGATCCTTCCCTTCGAAATTCCCTTCCTACTGCTGAAGTCTGCGTGGGAACACCCCCTGCTTCGCTGAAGTCTGCGTGGGAACACCCCCTGATCCTTCCCTTCGAAATTCCCTTCCTACTGCTGAAGTCTGCGTGGGAACACCCCCTGATCCTTCCCTTCGAAATTCCCTTCCTACTGCTGAAGTCTGCGTGGGAACACCCCCTGATCCTTCCCTTCGAAATTCCCTTCCTACTGCTGAAGTCTGCGTGGGAACACCCCCTGATCCTTCCCTTCGAAATTCCCTTCCTACTGCTGAAGTCTGCATGGGAACACCCCCTGATCCTTCCCTTCGAAATTCCCTTCCTACTCCTCATGAAGTCTGCGTGGGAACACCCCCTGATCCTTCCCTTCGAAATTCCCTTCCCTCTCCGCGCTCTCAGCTCCACCGCGAGATGCGGCTAGCTCTCGCGCTACGAGTGCGTGATTTCGGCCACCCTGCTCCAAGACAATCCTCATCCATCATCCAGTGTAACAAATAATTTGAAATTAAGCACATTATACAGGATCTCGCCCACGAATTACGAACATACTGATTTAACCCCAAAATCGTCGCAGTCAGAGAGCTCAAATCACACGTTCAGCTGCGAAGAGGGTGAGTAGGAAGTGGGCATTGAACAAAAGGAAACGGAAACAATTAAAACAGTAAAGGAATTATGAAGAATTAGAGGTTGAGCTTCTCTTAACGAAGCTCTGCAAGATTTTATAATCTTCTGGGAAATCGTGATCTCGGGTTGTTCCGTTGCGGCGGGCGAGCGGGAGAGCGCTTGCAGGGAGTCCTGGTAATGAGCTCTTAGCTTCGTTCGCTGCACAAGGCCGAGCGGGCGAGGGAGGGCATAAATTTCTCTAGAGAGCATAGATTTCTCTTTGCTCGCCGCTCTGTGCCATTTGCAGCTTTCGTCGATTGTTTAACACAGTTACGTAGGTAGTGCACTTTGTATTGAAATTATTACTTCAATATTTTCATGAAGTTTATTTTCGGTTTTTAAAAATTCTTATTTGTAGTATATTATTGTAATAGTTTCGGCGATCCACGTTTATTTAATGACTTATGATTCATGCATTTTATTACAAACGCTATATGTGCAACTCGTAACATTTAATAATATTTATTTTTGTCTCTATAAACCTATACAACACACAAATTGTCTTTGCACGGGTCATTTAATGAGATTTAGCGGTGCAATGGCGACGAGAGTTTTTGAATAAATACTTCACATCTCTGGACTAGATGAGGATAACAGTGTTTTCTATGACGTCAAATTATTAATTTCGGCGACATAATTCTAATTCTTTGCCGTAAGAGTGTATAAGCCTTCCAAGGGCTACGCTCCCCTTCCGATCCAGGATATTTTGAGGTTTCACCCACTTAAGATTTGAAGCAAGCACGAATCAAATGCCCAAGTACAGCGAAATTAACTTAAAAGAAACATTCTGACACCCACATGTATACGATTATACGTATATTATATATATATATATATATATATATATATATATATATATATATATATATATATACACACACACACAATACTTGGACATTTAAACGAACAATTTTTTAAGTATCGTTACCGGTAAAGAGTGAAATATTTTTCCATACTTTACGTAAATAGAAAGAATTTCGCTTAATCCTGTTAAATGCTCTTAAATATCTCTTTAACGCCGCAGAGTAATAAAGTGAGAGAAATACTTTTCTGCCAGCAATATCGGCCGATTATTGTTTTACTTTTCAACACGCAATCAAAATCTCCGCATTTCCCTTCTCACACACCTTTTAAAAATCAACGTTGTGGTGGGAGTTATAAAACTCAAAATTAAGTCTTGTTTTGGAAAAAAATATACCAAAGAGTCCATGCCAGTGAATCAACTTTGTGCATGTTACTTCAGTCAGGATTACGGCGCAGATATGAAAAATATTCAAGAAGAAATTTAACTGTTCCAGTGACAAAACAACTGATGCCACAGGTCATTTTCTAGCTAATGTCACCGTTGAGCTTTTATCTCCTCTTTAGAAAACTATTCAATGAAGTCGATTTTGGTATCCACTGAATGTTTATAAAAAAACATTAGATCCACTATTTGACAGTTATTCACAAATTCTCCATAACTCTAATATTACGGGTACTTATATGAGGAAATCAACTTTGTATAAAATGGTAGCACTAGTGAATGAAGTCTCAGATATTGACTTCGCTGACTCCTATCGATAATGTGTAAGAGTGCATCACATTATTTTTACTGCATTATTCAGTAATTCTTTTGTAACAAATTATTACACAAAGTCCATCAGTGGGTTTACCCGCGGACTTTGTACTACATAAAATGATAATTCAATGCAGTTTGTACAGGCCCATCAAATTCCACACGATTAAGTGGTACTTTTTTAATTGATGTAGCACCGAATACGAAAAAAACAGTCAAAGCTCTGAACGTGCTGTTCCCGTCTAAGCTTCGCATGACTTGCATGGCTCATTCATTTCGGGGAGAGGCAGCAGAAGCGAGATGTTTATTTCTGGAAATTGACAAATTGATTACACATACTAAGAAGATAGTTTTTGAAATGTCCTTCAAGTAGTATTCAGATATTCAAACAAACTCTTTCATATTTGCCTGTGTCTCCTCAACCTGTCTCGATGCAATGGGGAACATGGATTTCAGATTTCATGCTCCGACAACCCCTTCCGAATACTTACATCGTTTACTCCTCCAATTTCTCAAAAACAAGCACTGGGGTTAACGCACTTGAGGATGAAACATCTTCAGTCAGATTAGCAAAGAAACTTGAGTCTTTAGAAATAAAAAACGGTAACTGATATTTATTACATTTATTATTTGTCTTTGGCCAGATGTCACTCGACTTGAAGAGAGGGGGCAGCATCACGTGAATCATTGAAACGTGCGGATGATGCTGTGCATAGACTACAAAAGGTCTCAGAGACAGAAAGATTTTTGGTAACAGAACACTGTGAGATAGAATTTTGCCAAACATTTGATTGACAAAGACTTTAAAATGTTTCGAAAATGATAGACTGTGACAAATCAGTTGTTGCACAAAAAGATCCATCTGACATGTTTAAAATTCGTTTCAGTAACCTGTGTCGACCTTGAGAAATCTTTCTGACAATTGAATGATGTTTTGTCTGCCAAAAGGCACAAACTAACAGGAAATTTAAGAAAACACTATGTTGCTTTAGGTGACAAAAGATTTTCGGAAACCCAAGAGTCATACAATTAATAGCCTTTTCATTAAAGTTCGCTTTATTTGTAATAAAATGTTATTATATTTGGAAACGCGAATGTCGCGAGACTTTAATGTAAGCAATTACATAAGACAACATTAGGATGTTCTTGTGAGTATGCAGGGTGCCTGCTGCTTATTGATTCTAGTTCCGAGTGATAGCAAATTGAATTGTACCGCGACAGAAGTTTCCCTCTTGCATTATTTAACTTGACAATAAACTGTTATTTTCTCACAATTACGCTCAAGTATTGATTTAATCATAACATAAAACAGTTCTGAAATCCATATTCTGAACCATACCAAACTTTAATTGTGAACGTCTTAGTAAAAAGAAGGGATTTGGCTTTTTTCCTATTTCAGCAATTTTAAGTCTGCCTACCCATTTTTGAAATTTATCGTGCCTAATGTTCCTGTCTCTAGTGATCAGGTACGGTTTCAGATAGTTCGGACGAGAATCCAGGCAAACCTAACAGCCAAGTAAGAGTGAAGTATTTTATTACAGATTTATAATTGTATTTTCATGAGATAACCTCTTTGGACTCATATTTCTCAGTTTGAGGTGGCATGTCCTACCCAGCTCAGCAGAGCACACACTTGACATTGTGAATTAAGATTTCTCATTACGGATTATCAAAAAATAAACATTTATTTATTGAAGGTCAAAAACAGTTAAATCTTAATTTTACATTTGAAGGGGGAAAAGTTACATTAATAGCCGAGAAAAAACAGCTAAACATTTGTTTAGATGACCCAGGGAAACTGCATGACCCCGAATTAGGAAACTGATAAAATCCAACGCCTTCATATAGTATTTTCCTCACGACGTTACAGAACTCATTTTAATGAATGTAATAACCACGGAGATAGCTTCCGCGCCAGCTCTCAACATGTCATTTTTATCGAGATCACTGCGTGTTCTGCTCTGTGTTTATGCGCTTAACTGCCTCTTTTTTCTTTCCAAACAACTCATTAAACAGCATCCTTGGCCTAGAAGTGAAAAGGAGCGTCAATAATTACAGACGAAGCTATCCATTAGTGGAATGCAATCTTCTCATTCTACGTTTTGAAGGAAAAGTTTTCAGGAAAATAAATGCTGTTTTGAACAAAATGCAAAATCTACAATAGCAATACGTAGCTGTTGTACTCTCCTCAGTAAATGAGAATATTTGAAAATACACCTGTAGAGAGCAAAATACGCAACTAGTTCAGTAACTAAATTGTCGTTAAATTCTTCCAGACATGGGTTCGACTTCGGATGACCAATTAAGCATTTTTAAAAAAGTGTGAAATCCTCAGAGAATCATACTGGCGACTTATGAAAAATTCCTGCAATATGGTCGGCGACATGAAACATTGCGGAAGGAGTATCTCCTCCAAATCGGTTCCAATTTCGACCTCGGTCTAGGCGTACGCAACGAAGTATCAGGTGAGACAGATATTTTCAGTACGTGAAGGCGGACTGCGTGTGGAGGCGATGGCAAGGAGTGAGAGGAGGCGAGAGCAGCCGATTAACATCTCCGCACTTCGGGTCTAATGACCACAGCAGTTGAAGCTCACGGGAACACAAAATTAATAAAGTATTAAGTATGAAAAATTAACATTAAAAGCCCTTCCGCATAGCCACAGATGAATGGCCTACAGGATGGAACAAATTAACCAAATCCCTAAATTTTCTGATAACTAGAGCCCGGAAAGGCAGGCATTTATTTTACCTAAAATAGGCCTCCAACATGATCGAGATCGCTTCCAGGAGGAGGAAAAAGCAAAATAATTATCAAAAAGGCAAAAATAAGACAAAATGGCAAAAAATAGGCATCAGAAACTAAAATGAAAAATCTATTAAAACAACCCTAGAAGTAGAATGAAGTATTCTTAAAAGTCATGAAATAGTAAAAATAGCAAAAAGGCATTTTGCACATCTTCCGGGCCCTACTGACAACGCTCCAAGTGAAACATTTTGCGTAAGAGACTGGGCTGGGCGGGGCGGGGCGGGGCGTGGGCGTTCACCGGTGGGCGTGGCGCAAGGCAGCGGCAGCAGCAGACGGCCGTCGGCGGCGCGCGCGCGGCGTGCCGTTGCTAGGCGACGCGGCTGCGTCGCGAGACGTCGCGACGGCGACAGCCGCCTCGGCGAATCCTTAACGAAGGCGTCGGCGGCGCCGCCGGCGGAGGCGGCGATCGGGGGCGGCGGGGAGTAATAGCTCAGCGTTCAGGCGCGCGGCTGACAGCGAGTGTCAGCTTGCGCAGCGTCGTCGCGTCGCGTCGCGTCGCGTCGCTTCGCCTCTCGGCGGTGACGACGCCGTTTCTGCGCGCGACAGGGGCGCTCTGGAACGATTTGGTTTTGGTTTTTTCGTGTTTCCGGGCGCGTCAACTGCTTTGGTTATTAGTCCCGTTAGGGTAGTGCATGTTGTTTTCTCGGGATATGGCGCTGATCTTCCCCCGCTGGATGCCGAGATCCGGCGCCGACCTACCGTCGGCTAGTGGGGTTTCCCCCTAACCAGGACTCTCCCACCAGCGGGGCACCGCCCCAGCCGGGACAAGCTCTAAGCTCCCGACCGGTCTTCCGGAGTATGTGGTAGTGTAGTACATGTTAGTGTAAGTGTGTGTGTGTGTAAGGGGGAGAGGATAGGACAAGGAAGAGGAAGGAAAGATCGCGCGCGGTCCGTGGCCCGTTTGTTAGGGTACTGCTCCGGCATTCGCCTGGTGTTGATCGGAGAAACGACGGAAAACTACCGATTAGACCAGCCGGCCGCTAGAATTCTCCTCCAGGCAGCGACTGAATTCGACCAAGCTGAAAAGCTAGTGTCAAAAATCTTGCCGCCGTCAGGACTCGAACCTAGGACCTCCCGGTCAGAGGCGCTGCAGTGAGATCAGTTGATGCACTGAGCTACCGCTCCCGGTCTCTGGGACAAGGTTCCTGATCTCGGACTACAGTTACTCGCATCTTTGTAGCTACTCGCCAGCAAAACACTCGTCCTTTGGCACAGTGACTCTGCGGTTTGTTCCGTTCCTGTAAATGTGCGCAGTGTATGTGAAACACTTTTCACAGTTTTTGCACTCTTCTTCCCTTTCACTTGCCTTCGGGCTTTGCTCCTTCATGAACTGGCAAGCGAAGTGGATGAATTTATACACGTCTCCGTATTGTTTGGATGGGCCACTCCGCTTCTTGGTGCTGCCCTACGGCACGATGCTGTTTTTCGTATTGCAGTTATATGATAACATGACGTTCGGTGAATGCAATATTGGTACAATTTAAAAAAAAATTAGGTTTTGAGATAAATTAATCTGAAGTTTACACTTTGCATTGAAATGCATCATTCTTGTATTCACACATCTGCCATTAGTTGGCAAAATACTACACTGAAACGTATGCTGCTGTTGTTGTTGCTAGAAAGTAGACCAATTTGCACATCTGGAGAGCGGGCTAACTCAAAATTCATATTTTTTAGTTGTGCCACTATTGCATTCCAAGAGTGATAAATAGACAAAAGTAAACCAAAACAACATTGATTCCAGAAATTACTAGATTATAATTCATATTTCTGTTAAAATCGTTTTTCTTTCTCCCTAAACTACGTTCGCATGCAGTAAACAGAAAGTTGAAGCTGTCAGCAGAACGCTGAAGCGGAAAGGCGATTTTTGCCACTAACATCCGAATTGTGGGGCCTTGATATCGAACTACCTGATAGGACTTGCTCCTACAATTAGGAAATTACTTCCTCACACACGTTGTGAAGTCATAATCCACGTTTTGAGGTACACTGACACAGAAAAATTGGTTAACGATAACGTCTGTTTGCGCGCTTGTACGTCCGTATGAATACGACGCTAGCGCCTGAACAGTTAGCGGATTTTCTTCAAAATTTATACTCCCCAATCGATAAGACCAAAAAAAAGACCTTGCGAGTTTGAAATGGGTATTTCAATTTTAGGGAGAACTTTACATCGCTGATATATATTCATGTTTAAAAGAATAGCTTTCCATTGTAATTTCGTTTGTTTTTGTTTGCCCACAAATATTCCATTTTTGTTCAATACTCAGTGCAGACAATAAAATGGAAACTAAACAAAAGTTCGAAATTCTTGAAAATAACTAGTTTATTTTTTAAGATAAATCTAATATTAATATTACGCAACTAACTTTTGTGCAACAAAATAACTAAATGTTCGATTTTAAGCAATATTAGCAAAATTAAGTAATGATTCAATTTATCAGATATGCATGAAACATGTGTATAATTTTAATAAGCATTTTCTACGAGACCTTGAATTAACAACACCAAGTTCTGTGGATAAGGTTACTTAACCTTTTATGACTTCCATAGTAATTCTGGTAACTTTCGCCACCCCTTTTCAAGAGCAATAAAAAGAACCAAGAACTAAATTCTGAGCCCTTTGATTGTACTATTTGAAAAGGGGCCAGGAATATCACAAGAATTATTGTTAAGGCCATCATGTTACTAAATAACAATCTATTAAACGTCGTGTGGGTTTTAATATCTCAAGACCCGATGATAAACACTTCTGGTATTGTATTTGGCACTTAAGGAAGTGGATTAAGGAAGACAGAATTTACATGTTCTGATAAGAAATAAGACTATCTCACCGATTCCCTTCCCGGTGTGCACTCTCGCGGCATGTGGATGAGGATACTCACCTGCAACCAAAGAAAGATACATTTCAATAAATCTATTCCACGCATCCATTTTACATCAGTAAAAATACAAAATTACATTCAGATTTCAAAATAATGTACTACCACGAAACATAAATCAATAAGATGTTTACATCTTGTGTGTACAACATAATTGCACTATTTAATTTCACACAACCACATGTTTTCAATACCAGTTCATACACTTCACAGAAAATAATGCCAATTCCACCACATTTACTCTTACTCTTAAGGTAAATCCTCTAAATGGATTAATTCTGTCCTCTTTGCTATGCAATTTAATAAGCATCATCACATTAGATCGAATAATGCAATTTGTTCAATTCCCATAATTTTGTTTTCGTGATTGGCCATAATAATGGTCTTTCGACTGCTTGGGAACATCACATACACATCACTCCTCCACGAGAACCGAAGCAATCTGGACGATGTGCAACACGTACACGTAATGAAATTTTACGGGTTTGAAGCTCAGGAAAGCCGAGGGGGTTTTCTTCTCGGGTTTGTGTGGTGAAAAGGAATGGTCATGCAGTCATTAATTAAATGATTCCGTTCACTGTTTACAGTTATCGTGTGCATGACCATTATCCTCTTCACAAATCATTAAAAGATCGCCAAAAAAGATACAACGGGGAATTCCATTGAAAACTAACATAAGAATTGAATCAGTAAATCAAGTAATCCCTCAATCAATTCATCAATCGCTACAAGAACAAATATGGATAAATTTGATTTGCGAAATTGGCTTCCATTCAAAACTCTAATCCATTTCCAAGGACTCATTGAACCATTTCTAAATCCTTCATTCCCTGACATGTCCCAATGGCAGAATCCGCTCTCCTGCTTAAGAATTCCCATTGGCGGGCATTAGCACGGACACGCATCCCCGTAAGCGGCGTCCATGTCCCCATTGAAAGCCTCCTGCTTAGCATTGAAATTGCAGGGGCTGCGCGGGCGCCTAACGCGATTGCGCTGTTCGGGCGCCTACGTGGACACCGCACGCACTGACGAGCCACCGCCCCTGCAGCCGCCCCGCGCCGCCCCGCCCCGCGCCGCCCCGCGCCGCCCCCCCGCGCCGCCCGCCCCGCGCCGCCCCCCCGCGCCGCCCTGCCACGTCCCGCCCCGTCCCGCCCCGTCCCGCCCCGCGCCGCCCCGTCCCGCCCCGCGCCGTCCCGCGCCGTCCGCGCCGCCCCGCGCCGTCCCCCCGCGCCGCACCGCCCGCGCCGTCCCGCCCCGCGCCGCGCCGCCCCGCCCCGCCCCCTCCCAGCACCCGCCTCTCCTCTCCTCTGCCACTCCCATCTCAGCCTCCCGCGCTGTCGACCACGCCCCCCACACCCTCTGGCGCCATCCCGCCCTGCTCGCCCATGAATAATGCTTTCCTAACGCGGCGGGACGTGCGGGCGGTGGCGGCAAGGACGGTGGCAGCCGGGTCAACGCGCAGCGCACTCAACAACCCCCGCCACGCCGCGCCGATCCCCGCCGCACCCCGGGGCCAGCAACCGCCGCCGCGTACTCGCGCGCGTACTACTGCTCGGTCGGCGGCGCATGCGCACAGCGGCGACGGCCGATCGAAGCCCGCCGCGTGACGGGGCGCGCTCTCCCCGCCCCAGGCTCCGCTCCCCGTCACGCCCTGCCACGCCACGCCCTGACCTGCTCCGCCCGCCCCGCCCCCTTCCCTCCCCCCGTTTGCAGCGCCGCTGCGCCGTCGCTCAATATCGGCGGCGGTGCATTTTTCAGAGCGACTCACTGGGCCGAAACTGCCGCGCTCCCCAACGCATGCCCAAACGCTCGAGTTGACACGCGGCTGCAAAATAGTACGCACGAAGGACGGAGCTCTTTTCTCACGGTAATTGTAATGTTAGCTGATGATAATGTTTGTACCGTACGAAGTACATTTATGAGCAATCAAACCATTGATTGATTGATTGATTTTTTCGTGTTTCCGGGCGCGTCAACTGCTTTGGTCATTAGTCCCGTTAGTGTGGTGCATTTTTTTTCGCGGGAGATGGCGGTGATCTTCCCCCGCTGGATGGCGAGATCCGGCGCCGACCTACCGTCGGCTAGTGGGGGAAACCAGGACTCTCCCACCAGCGGGGCACCACCCCAGTCGGGACAAGCTCTAAGCCCCCGACTGATCTCCCGGAATATGTGGTAGTGTAGTGTAAGTGTGCGAGTAAGGGGAGAGGATAGGACAAGGAAGAGGAAGAAGAGATCGCGCGCGGTCCGTGGCCCGTTTGTTAGAGTACTGCTCCGGCATTCGCTTAGTGTTGATCGGAGAAACCGCGGAAAACTACCGATCAGAGCTACCGGCCGCTAGAATTCTCCTCTCCTCCAGACAGCGACTGAATTCGACCTAGCTGAAAAGCTAGTGTCGAAAATCCTGCCGCCGTCAGGACTCGAACCTAGGACCTCCTGGTCAGAGGCGCTGCAGTGGCATCAGTTGATGCACTGAGCTACCGCTCCCGGTTCAGTTCAGCGAGCGCGCGTATGGTTGGAGTAAGGGAGGATGCAACGCTCGTGTTTACATGCGGCTGCAAAATAGTACGCACGAAAGACGGAGCTGTTTTCTCACGGTAATTGTAATGTGAGCTGATGATAATGTTTGTACCGTACGGAGTACATTTATGAGCAATCAAACCATTGGAGTGGAAATGCATTATATACGGAGCAGCTTACATATATTTTATCCACATCAGAAACTGAAATATAACTATGAATTGAGAAAACATTGTTTATTATTAAGAGATTAAAGAATATTATGGTGTTATCATATAACACTGCCCCTCAAATAACACCATAAAAATTTGACAGTGATCATCATTCTATCGAACAAATAACGGAAGTTCGTCTAGAAGCATTTTAAACGTCATTACTCACGTATTGAAATTCAAATCCCTTTTCTTTTATATTACTCTCGTATCAGAACGAGCCAAAAACATAGTTACTCCATAATAAAAATAATAGAAATCATAAACTCGACCATGATTTAATTCGTATATTTTCACTCTGTGTAAGAATGTTTTGGTGGACTACTTCTCATTTGAAAAACCGTGAGTATATTACTTTAGGACAAATTTGAGAATGACATACTTTTTTAAAAAGAAGGAATTAAAAAAAACTCGTTAAGCCAAACAAGTCCTTTAAAGTCATTTCATAGCCTCCGCCAATATAATCAATTTTTTCCTCAGGTGTTGCAAATCCATGCAGTGATGAGAGATGCGACGTTATATCCCATAAAAATCAATCGATAATACATTATGGCCCACCGAATGCCATATCGTGTGCTAGCTTTTTACACACCAGTGACCAGTCATCTATTCCATATGCGGCATAACGAATTCGTAGCTTTTGCGAACGTGTTGTTAAATGTAACATGAAAAAGAAGCAGGGAAGCTGCCAGTTTGTGTAGAAGTGCTTCAGTCCTCTGTCTTGGGAAGGAAACTAATAGGATACTATCTCGTTTCCAACAAAATTACCTACTATACCTCTTTCTATACACCGGAGGTAATCGATAAGAAAATGAAACAGCCGAAGACGTGAGTCGTCATAGACTGATCATTGTCGTTGGCTGGTTCGTTGGCTATTAGTGTTTCCGGGCGGGTCAACTAGCGAGGTCATTAGTCATGTAAGTGTAGTTTATGATTTTTCTCGGGAGATCTTCCCCTGCCGGATGGCCAGATCCGGCGGCGACCTACCAACGGCTGGCGGGATTTCCCTCAACCAGCTATCTACTACCAGCGGGGCACCGCCCCAGCTGGAACAAGCTGTAAACTCCCGACAGGTCTCCCGGCATATGTGGTAGTGTAGTATATGTTAGTGTAAGTGCGTGTAAGGAATGAGGATAGGACCAAGAAGAGGAAGGAAAGATCGCGCGCGGTCCGTGGCCCGTTTCTTGGGGTACTGCTCCGGCATTCGTCTGGTGTTGATCGGAGAAACCAGGTAAAAGTACCGACCAGAGCAGCCGGCCGCAAGAACGCCCCTCCAGGCAGTGACTGAATTCGACCAGGCTGAGAGTGTCGAAAATATTGCCACCTGATCGCTGTGGAAACTGAAGACGCAATACCGGCAATCCATCACTGTGAAAAATAATTTATTGCATCCAACCGACTCCTGGATGCTGCAAACACATAGTGGAAAACGAACCGATCGATTATTAGCTGTAGCATCCTGCAGGTGCAATACCTATCTGCATACTCAAATCACTTAATAAGTGCATTGTAAAATTTGTTCTTGTTGATGAAACCATGCGTATGTTCATTCCAACTCCGCTTTAGATCGGAATGTTCCACTTGCGGCCCACAGCGCCGCGCGCCGTTGCGTTGGGGCAGGCAGGCGAGGGCGGCGCCCGCCCGCCGCGCTGAGCTGCGCTGCGGCGGCGCGGAGCGGAGCGGAGCGGCGAGTGCACGGGGCGCTGCTGAATGGGCGGCGGCGAGCGTTGCCCCCGCGCCAGCGCCTACCTCAGCCACAACACTGCGCCCCACCACTCCCACCCACACCCACCTACACACACACACACGTCGCACTCACCATACACACACATACACATGGCGCAATCACCACACATACACATGGCGCAATCACCACGTACACATACACACACAGCGCAATCACCACATACACATACACACACGGCGCAATCACCACATACACATACACACACGGCGCAATCACCACACACACACGGGCAATCAGCCACCCATCCACAGTAGGTTCGTAACATTATTGCGTTCTAAGTGTTCCTGCTACAGCGTATGCACACGTGTATGCCTGCGATTGTTTGATCGCCAATACATTCAGCTGCAGCTGTATTGCCACTCACCAAACCACACTGTCCGTTGGCCCCTCTCTTGAGATTATTTATGTAAGAACACCAAGTTCAATAACAAACAGATGCATTGCTCATGAAATTATAAATCCAGAATCAATTGGCAAATGTTACCGTCTCCGCTTTCGCGGTGTCTTGTATCCCACTACAGAATCCCCGTATATTTGCTGAAGTACCTTCTCCAAGGTTACACCAAACTTCCAATATCCGGAAGTCGCTACTAATTGGGTTTTATAACCAAAATTTCACATTAATAATCCCGACCTACATTCAGGCGTTCATTCTCGCCAACTCGATCCAGTCCCCGTCAACAAAACTTACACCCTGACTACCCGGCGCTATATTCTTCAGTTGTCTTTACCACGAGTTCATACAACTCTTACAAAATTTATATTTTCATATCTTAACACAGTAGTATTTGATTTAAGTGGTTCACGCGAAACAAGATTAACGTTCAATAATGTAACAAAAGCCTGCTGTGTAAATTCATATGCCGCTGAAATAATACACGACAGTAAATCATCTATAATTTTCAGCGACGTTCCACGTACCTTCACTCTGGATGTCATTACAAATTCAACTACTTATCCCACATCAAAATCTGTCAACTTGTTCAATAAAGTCACTAGTCCCTTTAATGCCCCAAATACATCAACTGTCGTCTGACCCATGAGAATTTAACTTGACACTACTTTGATTTAAAATGCATTTTTACATCCTGTATTATTTTATTTGATATTGATTGGATTAACGTAAGAATATAGTTATATATTTGAAGATCATATGGCCATTCTAACATCACATCCAGCATGAACGTATTTAAAACTTAACACTTAACGTTTAAGATTTAAAAAATGTTAATAATTAGCCCGACAATAAACAGCTTTAGGATAAACAACTCATTTATCAGAAGAATGTAAAGAAGGGAATTAATTTAGTATTATTTAATTATCACATGGAGATTTACAACAATAAAACACAGAAGAAAAGAAATACAAGAAAGAATGAGTGCCCTTGACAATGACCTGGATATTATGGAATTATTAACATCCAGTTACGTTCTTACGTTTACCCATTACGAAATATGCTCATCTTATTTACAATTCATCGACTTAGTTCAGGACATTCATCTAGCACTTTCGAGCATTTCCTGAAACACTATCTTGCATTTCGAGCTCCGTGCATTGCATCCGTGGCCCTTATGTTAGGGAACTTCTCCGACGTTCACCTCTGTTTCATCGCGGGACCCACGGAAAACTATATGAGAGCAGTCGGCCGCTAGAATTCTCCTCTAGACAGCGGCTGCATTGACCTTGCTATTTAGCTGGTGTCGGATATACGCCAGCGTTCCATTTGCCTATTCGTCGACGCACACCGTTACCATTTAAAATGACCTCACGTACAACAACATGGCGACCCGTTTACACAATAGGAACCGAGATCGCGATCAATACCCCGGCTTGTACTTGAATGCAAACGAAACCACGATAAGTACTTTATCCAAATTAATTCATTTTCAAATCACACTTTTATTTAATTGTTAAAGTCAAAGAATATAGACAAAAAATTAAGTTGATATCGCATTAGATATTATAAAAATTGACTGACCTGGTTGTGCCACATAACGTGGATTTAATGCAGTTTCTTGCGCAAGTGATACGCACAAAAATAATTCCTAATTACCACCGAGAAACACATTTAGATAGCAGAGGGAAGAACAATGGCCAGTGGGACTTGGATAATTCAAAACTGAAGGGTCCAACAAAAAATATAATTATTAAACATTCTAATGAGAGAAGTTACATTGTTTTCGTTTGGTTTTAGTTCCAATAAATGCCAGAAATGTCACTCATTCAATAAGTAAATATGTATTGAGAAAAGTAAGAGACTACTATACAGTATATGTACATTTTAAACAATAAGGCCAAACACAATTACTTAAATACGCACTTTACAAAACTGCAACAAATTTTCGCACATTCGAGTATCTTTTATGCACTTGCATGTGTGAATTTGGTAATTAGAATTAGCGACTAATTCGCATTATGGAAGGTCAAATTATCAAAGTCCCACTTCAGTTACATTTAAGTACATCATGTTCTAACTCACGTAAAATCTCATGAACGCGAACACAGTTTTACACCAAGATTTATTTTTCTAAGTTGGCAATATTGACCCTTCCACGAATACTTCAACTGCTGCTCGGTCGTGTCTTCGTTTTCAGCCGTGAAATAGGACATCAGACTCGATGCGTTGCCAATCGCATGCTTTGAAGTCCACTAAATTTAGTCAATCATATAATTAGTTCCAGTTATATTCATGCGGTCTACGTAGCATCCGCTGTCAGCGTGAGTAGAAAATAAAAAGCAACAGACATTTATTCATTCGCACACTATGAAATCTTTATTTTTTCTCATCTGAGGCAACAATATCACACTGAAGTACACCACATAGTTAACGAACAAATCAGTGATCAGTGAAGATTGGTTGCGCTTTTCCCCCAGAGTACGTCACACAGAATTTTCAACCGTTTCTAGACGGTATATAAATAAACAAATAAGTATGGAAAAGATAATATGTTTGCACTAAGCATATGGAAAAGAGTCACTTATTGCCAAAATAACGTACCCAGTTATTACTACAACAAATGATACCTGTCACTGTACAAAACCAATCTCGCGATTTTCCGTATGGATACATCCAACATACCATTTTATCAAACGTGACATCACACACTCTGGAATTTTCTAATTAAGTTTGGGATAAGTGTAACCTAAATGACACTATCAGCGACGTGAAGAATGATTTTAAGCCACGTGGTGCCGTCTGTGCCTGCTTGCACCAGAAATGTGCCTGTGGCGGCGCGTGGCCTCGAAGTGGGCGCGGCCCGCGGGGCGGCATCCGCTATCGACGCGCGCAACTTGGCTTCCTCTGCGGCCTGCAACCCCTCGCCCCCATTGCCCGCGCCGCCCCACCCCACATGCAAGGAGAGACGGCGGCCGAGGCGGAAGTGGAGATGGCAACGGCAGAGACGACGACGACGACGACGGCAGGGACGACGACGACGACGACGGCAGGGACGACGACGACGGCAGGGACGACGACGACGGCAGGGACGACGACGACGGCAGAGACGACGACGGCAGGGACGACGACGACGACAGAGACGACGACGACGGCAGGGACGACGACGACGACAGAGACGACGACGACGGCAGGGACGACGACGACGGCAGGGACGACGACGATGGCAGGGACGACGACGACGGCAGAGACGACGACGACGGCAGGGACGACGACGACGGCAGGGACGACGACGACGGCAGGGACGACGACGACGGCAGGGACGACGACGACGGCAGGGACGACGACGACGGCAGGGACGACGACGACGGCAGGGACGACGACGACGGCGACGACGACAGAGAGACGACGACGACGGCAGGGACGACGACGACGGCAGGGACGACGACGACGGCAGGGACGACGACGACGGCAGGACGACGACACGGCAGAGACACGACGACGGCAGAGACGACGACGACGGCAGGGACGACGACGACGGCAGAGACGACGACGACGGCAGGACGACGACGACGGCAGGGACGACGACGACGACAGAGACGACGACGACGGCAGGGACGATGACGACGGCAGGGACGATGACGACGGACAGAGACGACGTGACGACGGCAGGGACGACGACGAGGCAGGGACGACGAGCAGGGACGACGACGACGGCAGGACGACGACGACGGCAGGACGACGACGACGGCAGGGACGACGACGACGGCAGGACGATGACGACGGCAGGGACGATGACGACGGCAGGGACGACGACGACGGCAGGG
Organism: Teleogryllus occipitalis; assembly: GCA_011170035.1. Classification (NCBI taxonomy): domain Eukaryota; kingdom Metazoa; phylum Arthropoda; class Insecta; order Orthoptera; family Gryllidae; genus Teleogryllus; species Teleogryllus occipitalis. Next base: position 67,207 of record BLKR01004940.1, on the reverse strand, counting down.
ACGACGTCGACGGCAGGACGATGACGACGGCTGGACGACGACGGGCAGGACGATGACGACGGTGCAGGGACGACGACGACGGCAGGGACGACGCGTCGACGGCAGGGACGATGACGACGGCAGGGACGATGACGACGGCAGGGACGACGACGACGGCAGGGACGACGTCGACGGCAGGGACGATGACGACGGCAGGGACGATGACGACGGCAGGGACGATGACGACGGCAGGGACGACGACGACGGCAGGGACGATGACGACGGCAGGGACGATGACGACGGCAGAAACGATGGCAACGGCCGCGACGATGGCAACGGCCGAGACGATGGCAACGGCAGAGACGATGGCGACGGCAGAGACGGAAGCGACGATGGCGGCGGCGGCGGCGGCAGCAGCAGCAGCAGCAGCAGCAGCGCAGGCGCCAAAACAAAACCCGCGCGCGGTGCGCCGCGCCGCTGACCTACATTCGCGCGCCGCCCCAGACGGCGGCGCGGCGCGCAGAGGACGGGCGGCCGACAGTGACGGACGACCCCGCGCCCCTCCGCTGGCGCCCCTCCAGCCCCTCCCTCATCCCCCCGCCACTCCGCGAAATATTACGCCTTCCCCGCCGTCATAACCATCAAGATTACGAAACGCTACGTAAGGCAACGACAGTGTAAGTACGAAAAACGTAACCGGTTCAGATAGCGTTCAGGACAGTTCATGTGATGTGCAATGAGCTGCGCACCTGGTTCATTTGCTATTTGTCCTTCAATAATAACGAGACTTTTGATTTACGCTACAAATATTGCTTCCAAAATGTTTTACGAGTTTGAAGCATTTATCTCTACATATCGTCAAAGTAAAACGAAAAATATTGGCATAGGTAGGAGAAAGCTGAACATACCTTTAATGTCGTGGTTACACACGAGTAAGTGCACAGCCGATGATAATACTTCTAAGATGTCCGTAGTGCCTAGTGCTGTGATCCGAGTGTTCGACAAACCATGTATTTTGTTCTTTATTTTGCCAACTATGTTTGTTCACTATTCAGTTTCGACACCGCCATAAATCAAGAAGCCAGAAACACGGTTTTATGTATTAACACGAATTCATGCACGTCACGACATTGTAGTTCAGTTAGCTTCCGTTTTATGCACTAGATGCGAAGAGTAAACGCGCTGTATGAATAAGGAGAAGGTCATATGACGGCACGTAACCGAAATGCTATTTGCCACGGGCTGAGAACCCGGATATCAAGACTCCACAGCTAGTCACATCAACATCTTCCGCGCCGCACCGTTCTATCGGAAAAGGAACTCTTGCCATGAGGAGTGTACGATTCTGAAAAAATTGCATATTGTCTCATATTAGCGGCGCGATCAATAATTTACTGTTATTCAAGTATCATGAAATGAGAGGACGAATAATGATGATTTCTTTCTGATGTAACGTCAAGGGCAAATTGGCAAACTCAAGATCCCCTAAGAGTAGGAATAGATTCGAAATTGTTAAAAAAATCTCGGACAGAGGCGGAATAGTCTTATTACTCCCTGACTAGATGAGCAGGTAATCCTCCTCGTATCTCGTCGAGGAGCACACGAGCAAGAGATTCTCCCACTTCTCGTACGCTGGCACACCTTTTCTCGCCATCCCCGTCCCGCCCCGCCCCATCGCCAAAAATGGCCTCGTGACGGGAGGAGGGGGGTTGTCGGGGGGTCGAGCAGCTGTCGGGCCACATCTCCGGCCGCCATGTTGCCGACAAGCGACGGATTCGCGCGACGCAAAAGCCGCGCCACCTCCCCTCCCCTCCCCTCCCCTCCCGCCCTCACCCCGCCCCCTCGTGCGATCGAACGTAGCCAAGGAGGCCTTCTCAAGCACCAGAAGCTCAGGCACTCTCCCACCAGCCGGGCACCGCCCCAGCCGGGACAAGCTCTAAGCTCCCGACCGGTCTCCCGGATTATGTGGTAGTGTAGTGCCTGTTACTGTAAGTGTGTGTGTAAGGGGAGAGGATAAGACAAGGAAGGTGAAGGAAAGATCGCGCGTGGTCCGTGGCCCGTTTGTTAGGGTACTGCTCCGGCATTCGCGTGGTGTTGATCGGAGAAACCACGGAAAACTACCGATCAGAGCAGCCAGCCGCTAGAATTCTCCTCCAGACAGCGACTGAATTCGACCTAGCTGAAAAGCTAGTGTCGAAAATCCTGCCATCAGGACTCGAACATAGAACCTCTCGGTCAGAGGCGCTGCAGTGATATCAGTTGATGCACTGAGCTACCGCTCCCGGTCCCAGGTACACGGAATAAAAGGATACTCGACGTGATGACAGTCCTCCTTGCTAAGTTCGCGTACGTGCATTTGTAGGGCTCAGTGGCCGCGGTTTGGGGAGGAAAGACAAATAAAATGTCTCGCGCGAAGGGCGAGTCCAACTCGTAATCTCACCGAATAGGCACTGCCCGACTACCGGTGGCGCAACAGAAAGAAATCCCAACTCAAGCGTGGAATATTTCTTGTTCATATCTAGTCTGCGAGTATATCTATGTATTTATTTAACAAACAAGTCTGTTGTATGTGTTGTCGGGCATCTATCGTGTAATACTTTTCGTAAAATCTTCGCCTTGTAAAAACAGAAACAAAAAAAGTAAACAAGATATTCCATTTCGTGGAACAAGTGCACTCCCAGCCCGTCTTTAATTGCAACTCATTTGTTTTGATTGTTCGTGACGGACGTTGTACTCTTAAATCCCTTAGGACGGAGTCCGTTGGGGTAAGCTTTTCGTTCCTGTGTTTACTTGCTTTAAGGCGATGTAACAGTACAATAATACGAGAAAAACGAATAAGCTGCTTTTCGGAATACATTTAACAACATGATGAAACAATTGCCTCATAAGGTGATTTGAGCAAATCCATTCCGCCCTGCAGTAGCTTCTTGCCAATCGTGCTACAAGGTAACTTCATGACGTCTGGGAAGTCAGACACCTTGCTGTGCCTGTCGTTTGCTTGAGATTTCTCTGAAAGGCCATTGGGTCCTACGAATACTCTTCCAGGAACTTTATATGAAGGACTTTCAGGCTGACTTTGCATTAATTATACATTTCCTAACCCTGGATGTCTCTTTGTAATAGAAACCCCGCCTACATTTCTTCACGCGGAATAATTGATACTGAGTGAAATCGATTGCATGAAGTATTGAATTTCTTCTTGCGTATGGTTGCCAGTTGACCCAGTTCTCCAGGTTCCTGAAGGAAGTCAGCGTTCCCATTCACGAAATCAGATCCATGCGGCCACGTTATTAATACAACTAGGTGGGAAGCAGTGGCATAGCGCAGTGGGGGTGGCAGGGGCGACCCGCCCCAGCGGCGTTTTTAGGGGGCAGCGAAATTTCACAATTTATAGTAATATTTTGTAAAAATTGTAAAACAATCTGTAGCTGCTACAGAATTTGGCGGATAAGTTTGCATATCTAACGCAGGCTATATTACTAGATTTGGTTGATGCTCAATGTAATTAGACTACACACCTGCCGATATTGACTTTAATTATGGACTTGTATTGCTGCCCTAGGCAACGAAAATAAATTAATTAATGCGGACCCACAAAAATTAAGAAAATTTATTGTGAAATCCAAGTTGGAAGATACTCTGCCCAATATTATAATAATGCTCTGAATCTTCCCCAAAATTGCCCTAAGCAATGCCAGCTGTTAGAGGAGTTTTAAAAATTGAGATAGTTAAAAAAATGATTTAAGATCAATAATCAGTACTTTAAAGCTAACCAATCTGGTTATCTTTTCTACTGAGCAAGAGGTATGTGATGCTATAGACATAGTTAAAATACTGACTTCTTAAAAAAGTAAATGAATTAAGTATTAGTTAAGGACAGAAATATTTTTTTTATTCTAAAAATTACATCATTTTCCAACAAAAATATTAGTAACATTTTTCTAGTTCTAATAGAAAGTCGATTTCCGTTTTATAACCAATAATTAATCTCGCCAACTGTCAAGGTATAATCGTGTGTGTTCTATACCAGTTAGATCAATGTAAATGACACACCTGTAAGAATGTCAAAATATGATTATTATATTGTAAAACATATGTACAATACTTTTTTATTTGTAACCTATACAATACACAATAATGATGGTTGTTCTTGCCGATAGGTCTTTAGAATTGCTGTATATTGTAGTCTTTTAAATTGAAATACCTGAATAAGGGAGCGGCGAAATTTTCATCCGCCCCTGGCGGCTGACACCCACGCTACGCCATTGGTTGGAAGCACATCCGCTTTGCTATTTATGAGATAATGATGAAAATACACACTTTGAAGGCTAAAGTACCCCCCATTTCTTTAAAAAAAAGATTTGTGGATGGAAAATTACAATTTCTTGTTCTCGGAAGTGCCGTGACTTGGACGGCACGACGAGGTAGCGCTGGAAATATCAACTTTTAAATCAAACTGTAGTCGGGGCACGCGAGCCAGAAGATTACATCGAGCCGGCTCCTTCGAGACGAAAATCCTCCCAATCTATTCGGAAAATTCGACTTCCCATCTTCGTGAAAACTATGCTTGCAAGTGGTCTTAGCGTTGCTGCTGCTTTTTCTCATTATAATTACTGCAATTTAATCAGCTTAATGTTAAAAGATATGAGACCAAGGGCTAGGAAACTTGGTGAACATTGACGTTTATCGTAGCAATATCTATCAGTACAGTTAGCAGATATCTAAGGCGCTTTTCCAGTTACAAAGCAGTTAGTTTTTGTATTTTAAATTCGATTGAATCGCGTGTAAAAACGCTCATTTCTCAAAATAAAAAGTAGGAGAAATTACTTTGAAGAGCTGTCTGGCTTTCGAAGAATAGCGCGTTCTGATGACTTACCAGAACTTGTTTTCACCATTGAAACATTTTTGGGGAGTTTGTAACCTGTATTAAATGGAAGCAACCGTTTACTGCTCTTGAGTAAATTCCAATTCACTGCCAATCTAACTTCGTAAATGTTTTAAATGTGTAATAATGCTAAAGCGGCAAGAATAATTATGAAATATGGAAATTATACCAAATACCTCGGAGTTCCAAAAGCCTCTTTAACGTGCTGGAGACGTAATAACCAATTCAAAGGGGAGTATCCCTCGCCTTTATTCGTATCTAATTTTAGATTGATGCGTTTTCTAAAAAACATAATGAAACTAAGCAGTAGATCAGCGATTTCAAGGCCGATGTCACCAGCGATAGTGCGTGGCTCATATAGCAAGCCGAAATCATCATTCACGCAGTAGATCATCTCGCCACCAGAGAGCAGTAGGTAGTCAAAATTGCCCTGAACGTTTTTACTCTTTACACAATTAGGCGGCATTTAGATAAATTTAAGAATATTTGTTTTTATTTTTTATTTATATGTTTACTTTTATTTTTCTGTGTACATCCTTATTTACGTTGGTAAACTCAGGTTCTAGAGATCCCAGGAGACCAATACGTAAACTATTTCTCAAATGTTCAATACTTCATCCCCCTCTGTGATTTTTATTTTTTTTATTTTTTTAGCAATTTCATTATTGAAAATGCTTGTTCACAGGCGTATGTGCTACCACACTTAGATATTATTCGAGAAGCATTATCTATTCATTTTGGAAATTGGGATTTATAGAGCATCTTGCTTACTGCCTTACTCACTGATTATATTGCCTCCTGAGGGCAGGGTTACTAGTGATATTTTCCTTTCCCGAGGCGCTAGTTGCGTTGAGAAGCTCGTGGCATGCCACAAAGCGTACCACTGACATCACTGATGAAAAGAAAAGCAGCATAGCCTAGTCCCTCTAGAACTTCCCCAACTTTTCGCAAATTCTATACTATTTGATACAAATTACGTTTAATTTTATTGAACAATTTAATTGTGGTTTAGCTGAATACAAATAGGAGTTTCCGTAATCGTTGATTTTACTAAAAACTGCCGTACAAACGTGTTTTCACGTAAAAATTATAATTGGTTACCTTCAAATAATGCAGTATTTAACATTGTTTCCACGAAAATCTTACGCTAATTTGCAATACGAGTCGCAAACTAACATACCAACAGCCCAGTTAGCCGTAGGCGTGTGCGGCGTAAAACAAAAGAGATCAACTAAATTTCTGGGACCCATTTTCCATACAACTAAATGACATTTTTCTAGCTAATACATGAAACGTGCAAGAATAATGAAATTATAAATTTGATACAATTTATGAATAGAATTAATTTTAAATTGAACTTTTTATAGATTGGTAGGAGACTTCCACTTTAGGTGACTTGGTCTTACCCAAAAACAAATATAGCAGTTTCTCAACTGTGTTAGAACATTTCAAACACGAGTTAAAACGGGGAAATCAGGAATTGAACAGAGTTACGAAAAGAAATGTTTTATTAGGAACGTAAGGCTACCCTTTGAAAATGTTCAAGCAAAGGCCCCTTGCCCTCTCCCTTAGTGCGCGAGTTTATCCCACAGCCGACCTCAATTCCCAATTGCTCAGCGCTTCCTAGAAGAAGAACACGCACTCCTGTGCGGTCGCCCCACATTGCGCGATCTTCAAGTTTCACAAGTGGAATCTAATGTTAGCACGCATGTGAGCTACCGTGACTCACGAGCAATACTGCCTTCGTGACGCAACTGCCCTCGTCACATTCCGTGAATCAGACGTTTCTCCACTCTTCCAGAAGATCCGAGAAAATACTGAAAGGACCTGATGTAAGTGTTGGGACTCTCCATGTCTTTCCATGTTGAGTTCCTGAACGACGAAACGAATAAGGAGTACATTTTCTACAGGTGTTCCCATTTGTCCTATTTCTCAAACAACCAACAAGGTAATATATCTTAATCATAAATCATCAAACAATTGATCTGTGTTCCTGTAACAAAGTAGAAAGTGCAAGGATACGGAATGCAGAAATAATGATAATCCATGTTATGACTGAATTGTTCGAAATAATTACGGTCCACAAAAAACATTCTATCAGGCGGAGAGTTACAGAGTATCTCGCACACCATCTGGGCAAGAACAAGGCTAAGTTAGGTCATGGTCCGCCAGACTGATCCTTGGCGTGACATCGGTTAGTGGTGTCTACTGTAAGTGAGCATTGAAAATAAAGTGAATATCTGGCTGATGGAATTTATTTTATGACAAATTATTTCGTAATATTTTGACTAATCCCATCATACATTTCATTTATTCACTGATTGTATGATTCATTTACATCATAACTAAGCACCTTCATTCTTGGGTATTTATATTTTTTTCATATTTCTTCTTACATATTTGTAAAATCTTTCATATCAGGAAGAGAAAGCTGTATTACAATGTTTTAGAACAATTCAAGAAGAAGATAAAACGTATTTATTCAGAGATTTAAACATTTATATTTCAAATTTTTACCAGGAAGAATTTACATGATTGTAAATTAATATTTTAAAACGGTAATTTTCGTTCTTACTGTGAGAAGACGTTTGATATCACACAGAAGCAACAAAAATCTGCAAACATCCCATTTCTTCAGAAGTTTCTCGAGAATATCAAAACCTCGCAAACATGTCGGAGGCCGTTGCGACGAACTCTCCGCAGTCGTCCCTAGGATTTACAGCCTTTGGACCCGCTCTGCGGGCGACCGGCTGCCGATGCGGCACCCAGCCCCCGCCCCGCCCCGCCCCCTCGCCTCCGCCCCCACAAATCATCTCGGGGCGCGGCGCGGGGCGGCGCGGCTCTGTGTCGCCTCGAGAGGGCGAGAGGAGGCGGAGCTTCGCGCCGCCGCCGCCGGCAGCGCTGTCGGCGCTGCGCCGCGTAAATCACGGCGGCCGCCCGCGCCAGAGGCCAAGGGGGAAGGGGTGAGGAGGGGAAAGGGGAGGGGAGGGGAGATCGCACGCGCGACCATCGACCGAGCGGTTAGCGTCACACGCACACGGGTGCAAACACGGCAGCGCAAGCGGGCCGACGGTGGCGGCGGGGACACGAAACGCTGCGATTACGCTTCAATCAAAGACTAAAAACTCAATTGATGTCAGGGATTCAGATTGATCCATTATTCAGTGTTTACGGGCGTGTCAAGTGCTATAGTCATTAGTAATGTAAGTGTACTGCATGTTTTTTTTATCACGGGAGGTGGTGGTGAATGGTGAGAACAGACTTCGGCTTGTGGGGTTTGCCCCAACCATATTTCTTCCAACGACGAACCGCCCCAGCAGGCACAAGCTCTAAGCTCCCGACTCGTCGCCCAACATGTGCAGCAGTGTAAGTAGGTATAAGGCACATGTGTAAACATGTGCCTGTTGGTGTATGTAAGGAAGAAGGAAAGGAAAAGGAAAAGGAAGAAGAAGAAGAAGAAGAAGAAGAAGAAGAAGGAAAGACCGCGCGTGGTCCGTGGTCCGATTATTAGGGTACTGCTCCATCATTTGCTTGGAGTTGATTAGAGAAACCACGGAAAACAATCGAACAGAGCTGACGGCCGTTAAATTTCTCTACCAGACGTCGGCTAAATTCCATTAGCTGTCTAGCTAGTCACGAATTTCCTGCCTCCGTCGGGCCTCAAGCCCTAGGACCTACCAGTCAGAGACACTAATGACATCAGTTGATACCCTCAGCCTCCTCAGCCGGTGAAGGTTTCAGATATTCCAACAGCGAACGATAAAACAAAACTTTATGACTCGATCGTATCACTGATAGGGAGGTGCCGGTTCGATGCCAAGGTGCCAGGAATTGACTTTTTATGATATCAGTGAGTTTGTGGGGCCTGCCGGATCCGAATCCGTAGGTTGACTGCTCAATCGTATTCGAACCGCAGTCACTTCCAGACGAAGTCCCTGTCCTGTGTAGTAAAGCGCCGCAGCAGCACTTTACAACACAGGACCTGTACCGCGCGCAATCTATCCTTTTCTATCCTGTCCGCACACCCAGTTCTAAATCAGAGCGATATTTTGATCTTCGAATGGCGTATATTCATTCAGAAAATTTCTCAAAAGTATTGGAGATCCGGAAACAGGCGACAAGCTATACCTTGAAGCTCTAAACACGTATCGTGCTGGAAAAAACCGAAATAATAATTTCAGAGTTCCTCCTCTTTCTTTCGAAAGAATTTCCCAACTTTTCCGGTTTAAAATATTTAATTTAATGAAATACTTATAAGGAAGTAAGAATGTTGTCTATATTATTACATTCATTATCCTGACGTTAGAGAAAAAATCTGTAGTCAGCATCCATCACGAAATTACCCGATAGAAACTAAAAAATAATTTTATATAATTTTGTTAATAATGATATTACGTTCATAACTCTCAATAGTGACTTGGTGGAGTTGAACCCGTATTTCAAACTCTTTGCCCTCACGATTTTCCTCGTGAATTGAACATTCCCTAGTGTATTTGAGCATGAAGATATCTAATATTTTAATTCTACAATTTCATGATACGCATTCTGGAGCATATAACATCATTGATTATTACTGGGAATAATCCAACAAACTGTTTCAGAACGGCTACGCTAGGCAAATGCAATATGAAGTGCATTTTTTAAAGCCATTCATAAAATTCATCTAAAAAGGCAAACAAACTGACTTTACAATGTGAATTAGAAATTTCGACGTCACTACGACACTTCGATGTTTTTCATTCATGGCTTAATTTTATGTTTATTTCATAAGCTTTGGAATTGTATGTGTACGCTGCGTGCAAAAATTATTTTCTCTCTGAGCTAAATAAAATAACACTAAAAAAGTCACAAAATATGAAGAAAAGTACCAACAGAATGTTTTTCAAGCAGGACATTACGTGCGAGCTATTTTCAATGATTCTGTTAAATGAATTGCTAAATTTGTTCACGACATTTTAATTCGCTCACATCAATCTGCATTTCGAACAAATCACACCGGTTAATGGAAATATACAGGACCAAACCAAGCAGCAGACCGTCCCTCTTAAAACCAACCATTGACGCAATAGAACATCTAATAGTTTGAAACAGCAGAATTAAAACAATATTAACAGCACAACTTCGAATCGCGTGCTTATGGCCATTTTACACTGTGCGACAACGTAGCCGGCATTCATTCCAAGGACTGCCCTGGCGTCCTCGTCTCTTCCGACGGCGTCTCCTGCGACTCAAGTCGTCCTCATCCATCCTCACATTGGTCCCCGCCCTCACCCACCGCCACTCCGATAAATGAGCTCCTGCTCGGAATTTTTATCAGCCGTTTTCATTAAACTCGACCCACCGCTCCCGTCACCGTCCAGCGCCGCCGTCTCAACCTCTCACCCCCACACCGCCCGGCAGCCTCGCTTTCCCGCCACCCCTCGTCCTCACCAACCAACCTTCATCCCGTCCCACATCTCCTCCTTCCCTTCCTATCCCCGCCGCGCCTTGCTGCGCCTTCTCTCGTCCCGCTCTCCGCCCTCTTTCACCGCCTCGAGGGCCGCACGCCCGAATTAGGCAAATGCGAAGCGAGAACCGCGGGGCTGCGCGAGATCGTCATCGGGGAGCCGAGCAGCGCAAGGAATCCGGCAGGGGAGGGGAGGGGAGGGGAGGGGAGGGGAGGGCGAGGGTGAGAAGGGAGGCGTCACCGACGATCGAACGGGTGCGGTGCAGCCCCTCCATCACTCGCCCCTGATGTCCACCGAGGACTCGCTTCACACTAATGGTTTCAACGCACTATTTATTAATTGATTAGTGATTCCGGGCGCGTCAACCGCTAAGTACATGATTCTCGTAACGCATGTATTCCCCTCAGTGATCTCCCCCCTGGATGGTAAGATCCGGCGCCGACCTACCTGTCGGCTACAGGGTCTTCTCTAGCCAGGTACCTATCAACAGCGAGACATCGCCCCAGCCGGAACAAGCTCTTCGCTTCATACCAGTCTAACGGCATATGAAGTGGTGTACTGCATGTATGAGGTGAGGATAGGACAAGAAAGAGGATGGAAAGATCGCGCGCGATCCGAGGCCCGTTTGTAAGGGTACTACTCCAGCATTCGCCTTGTGTTGTTCGGAGAAACCACGAATCACTATTTAAAAGAGCAGGTGGCCGCTAGAATTCTCCTCCAGAGAGCGGCCAAATTCGACCAAGCACAGGATGGCTTGTGTGCAAAATCCGGACACCCGTCGGGACTCGAACCTTAGAAACGGGCTAGAGTCCCGACGGAAGAGGCCCGCACAACTGCATATGAAGCCCGAGGCGGCGCTCGGCACATTTTACTGATTCGGGGGGCACGGTCCACAAGAGATGGCTCATACGTCACCGCCGTAAATCCATTAACGACGCAACCTCCATCTGCTCGCTGAACGTCATATTCGCTGAAGTCAAGAAAATGTTATTCTGTTAGGTGATAATGGTGGGTTGGAAAACCCCAAACAATGCCACGACACACAAAGCAAACATCCATGCCCGTGCCGAGTTTCGAACCGAGACTGTTTACGTGCGTTCGCCTTTGCAATCTCTGCTTCCCAGGTCGGGGCACGTTACTATTTATTAGTGAGCCGTCTAGGAAAGCCGATGCCAGCCAACGATTGCACCTCCGAGCTGCTCTCCCTACGATTCGATACTACCCCTCAAGCGCTCGAGCCAAACGCAACACTAAACTCGCCCAAGCACGCAGGAAGCCACGCTGCTTGTAGTAGAGATGCACACCACAGTAATGTAGGTCGCCACACTGGCACCGAAATATCCTCCAAGCCGTAAACTTAAGAGATGAAGAAGGCTTCGATAAGAGATGATTAATAATAATAATAATAATAATAATAATAATAATAATAATAATAATAAAGAAGAAGGGCAATACACGACACATGACACATTTTAAGGGCGACTGATATAGAGGACATGTTGCTCAACACTTAAATCCGACTACATCGTTTATATTGTATGTAATTAACACACTTCGTTGTGATTATATTATTTCCCGGTCATCAACACCCCGATAAATGGAGCATTTATATACTGCATACACTACTGGCTACGTTTTAAGAGGGTGACAGGAAGAAAGGGAAATAAAAAGTGAAAGAGGGAGAGAGAAAAAGTAGAAAGGAGGAGTATTCAGCATTGAGAAAAAAAAGGAATAAAGAAACACAAACGAAGAGGAAAAGAAAAAAAGAGAAGGCGAAATGGAGCCGGGTCACCGCCAGGGACTTGGAAGACGTCCGCGAGCATCGGGCAGTGAGAGACCAGGGACTGTAGGAGCAGGGGTGAGAGGGGAGGGGTTGTACGGGGTGCAGGGGTGACAGGCGGTCTCTCATCTCCATTTTACGACCCGCGCCCTCCGCCCTCCCTCCTCCCCCCCGCTGCTGCCACAATCTGATCAATACGACCACCGCTTCGCGAGCGGCGCGTAATAAATTTTTTGTGACTCTATAAATGGGCCTCTCGAGAAAACATGCGCAGCGACGGTATATTGACGTATGTCGCCGACGCGCGTAATGGTCGCTCAAGACAACAGACCGCGAGGGGTGGACACCAGAGGGCAGACGCTACTCCACTTTGTTTGCACACAGCAACTGCTTTACAATCAGAAGCAAGAATGCTACGAAATGAAACTGCCGTCATTTTTCATCAATTACCAAACTGGAAGGAACACTTAACGCATCCCCCAAAACGAACCAATTAAATGGCATATAACATTCTCAAATCGCAAGCAACGACAGTATGTTTATCCTCGACTTCTTAGATGGAGTTTCAAACACTGTAATCTTGAAAATTAGTTCAGAGACACTGGGGCACACACGAAAACGTACGTATTATCAATAATAATTTAATCAAGATCCTAAATTCTCGTATTTACATCTTAAACATCTTTCTGATGATCTATGTATTTGTGGTCAGAAGGAAATGGATTACCCCAGAAACTTCGTAATCAAGAAATGTGGAATGGCACTTCACGCATAAGCAGGCAGTAAATATTTGTGTCATAGTATCAAGAGGCAGCCATTGCTAAATCTATCCTTAAATCCAAAATGTTTTTCCGCAGTACAAAAGAACCTTTTCGGCATTGGGTGAGGCTAAGTAGTTGGTGGTTGTAGAAAGAATCTCTACGCCTAAGTAGACATTTCTCATGAATATGATAAAGTAAATATTATTTGTTAGCATGAAATATTAAGCAGAATTATCTGATAGAAAATTGAATCATTCATGAGTTTCCAGTAGATATCTGACATTGCCAATCCTACTTTGTTATAAATTTGTGGTAGTGCAAAAACAATTCCTAATGCATCAGTCTAAATGCTCGTTGCAATCATTGCAACACACTTTCCTATAGTCGATCAATGAGCACATTGTAACATTCAAATTATTTATTTATTTATTTATTTTACGTCAAAAAACAGTTAAAACTGCGTATGACGTGCTATGGGGATAAGTGAATTGTGTGCACATTTACAAAATTCTGTGATCCCTACACTAAGTCATATACTACTTGAATTTTTAAAAAAATCCCATATAATAAAATTAATTTTCAAGGATAAATAAGCAATAAATTTTGGGCTCTTATCCATGTTGTCCTTCGGAATAATACTTCCTGCCGCGACAACATGGAAACGAGAATTTGAATAACTGAATTCTAGAAGACGTGCACAGATAATAAAGTTACATTTACGTCCAGAAATTGAAACAAGTTCTTTCTACACTACCACCACAATGTACTATTATACAGCCTCCATCTTCATTGCGCGAAAGTCGGCTGGCATTGCTATTCAGGGCGACGTCTGTTCGAAAAATAGCTCGCGAGTCGGCGCATGCGGCGAGTCGCGTGCGACGTCATGCGAGTGTTGAATGCAACAGCGATTTCGCTCGCCGGGTTCGATTCATTCACGCAACTGCGCGCTGCGAATGAAAAATTGAGTCAATTACGGCGCACGCCTGCGCCGCGTGGGCGAAGACTCCGCTGCCTGCCGCCGCAGCGCTGCCGTCGCATGCCCCCTCCCCCAACTCCGAAATGGCGCTTGGGGGATCAACCGTGATATAAACGTTAGGCGTTTTTCTCATAATGGATGGACCGGGAGCGGTAGCTCAGTGCATCAACTGATGTCACTGCAGCGCCTCTCACCGGGAGGTCCTAGGTTACACTCCCCACGGCGGCAGGATTTTCGACACTAGCTTTTCAGCTAGGTCGAATTCAGTCGCTGTCTGGAGGAGACGTCTAGCGGCCGGCTGCTCTGATCGGTAGTTTTCCGTGGTTTCTCCGATCAGCACCAGGCGAATGCCGAAGCAGTATTCTAACAAACGGGCCACGGACCGTGCGCGATCTGTCCTTCCTCTTCCTTGTCCTATCCTCTCCCCTTACAGACACACATTAACATGCACTACACTACCACATATTACGGGAGACCGGTCGGGAGCTTAGAGCTTGTCCCGGCTGGGGCGGTGCCCCGCTGGTGGGAGAGTCCTGGTTAGGGGGAAACCCCACTAGCCGACGGTAGGTCGGCGCCGGATCTCGCCATTCAGCGGAGGAAGATCACCGCCATCTCCCGAGAAAAAAAACATGCACTACACTAACGGGACTAATGACCGAAGCAGTTGACGCGCCCGGAAACACGAAAAAATCAATCAATCATAATGGATGGACTTTTTTCCTGGTGTGCGCACAACGCTTGTCAATCTCCAGGACTAAAGCGGCGGGATTCTGTTGTAAAAGATACGGTGATTAACAATTTGAAGAGTAAAATAATATAATGATCGAATTACATTTTCACAGAAAAGTTTTTTGAATGTCTCAATAGTGTACTTAAATGTTATAATTAGACACAAATACTCTCTGAGCAACTTTAAAACTCGTTCAAAGTCAACGCTCTTCATGTTGTCATCTCAGCACTGCTGGGAGATGTAAATTACCCATTATCCCAGCAACGTAGTAATGTTAACTTAGGTTTCAGCTAAGGATGCGAGCTACTTTTCAAAATTTTTATTTCAAATTTTCATTTCATCAAAACAGACATTTTCTGAACAATTTCCTAAATTGTTTAATTATCTAAAAATGGGGGTAAATAGTATCTCAATACTCCGTTACCTCTTTTGCGGGTAAAGTTTTTCCTTCCTCACCCAGGAGCGCCGTCCACTGCTTCAACGATACTTCACCCCCAAGACGCTCATGCCTCTCGTATCCTGTTTCACGATTTCCTGGCCTCACTCGGCTCGGTAAATGTTGTTCCCCCTTCTCTTGCTGCTTCTTGCTTTGTACTTTGCAGCAGGAGTAGTAATAGGCAGATTTAACGTTTTTCAAAATTTCAGCCAGTACTTTACATTTCAGTATTTTAAAATATTTTGAATATCGGCAATGGCTAATATAGAGGAGTCTTATGACACTAAGCAGGTCATACCAGCAGTACCTTAAAGTACAAAAGGTAAAAATAACCCTATCTAGGAATAAATAATTTCAAGGCCTACTCGACGATGCACGAATATTGGTTTTGTCTAATATTGGACCTGGTCTAACACTTACCGCGACGGACTTACAACTGATTTATCGGTCAAAGAAAGTGAATTCCATACCCCCATCCGAACCCATCCTGCCCGATGACATAAGCACACCATCAACATCCACACGATTAGCAATCTACGATAGTTTATTTTTACAATACATATGCTTCACTATGCCCCAATCCTTTATGACAAAGGTATCTTTGCGAACAAAAACGTTTAATCCTTAACTCTTCGGGAACTCCGCACGACAGCCCTTTTAAAGACGTTTTCACGTCAAAGTCTTGAAACGTAGCTGTCTTACAGAGCATTTCATGAGGAATTATTATTTCTGATTCAAGAGGGGGCGAAGAGCATCAAAAGTTGCAGTATGAAACCGACTTTGTTTCATCATAATTCCATTTCCACGTGGTGTTGCAGGTGTATCGAGAAAACAATGATAATTTACAGAATCAGTAATGTTCATTTATTCAACAAATATAATTTCTCAATGCGCAACAAGACGTAACACAATATACATTTATTGATTTTTATTCGCTACTGACACGAATACAAGAATAGTTAACTTGACCTCAAAGTTTTTTCGGCGGATGCAACCCGCAAATCATTTGCGTTTGTCGTACTGTGACGTTATTGCAGGCGTAGCAGTGACACAGTTGCCGAAGATTGACGTAATTAGCTTGCTTATCAGCCAATGAATACATTTAATGTCCCAAACATTAGACTTATGCGTGTCTATCTTCTCATTGAAGAGTTACAATCCATTCTCCATTCTACGAAGGTGAAATACGTGTTTGGCCTCTACTATTATTGCAGTGGATACGTTGAGACGGACCCTGTTTTTATGTTTTTTACGTTCGTGTTTCTAAGATAAGGCACGGACACTGTACAAGTTCTGAAACCTAACTTATTACTTTAATCAGTAAATTTCTTGAACTTATGTTTCAACGAAGGTCTTATTGGCGCAAGTAATTCTATGATTCTAGAACGTCTATGGCGAGAGAAAAAATAACACTTTTTTTATTAATTTAGTTTGTTTCCACCGAAATAAATAAAACCGTCCATCTTCATAGGTAAATGAACACCTATTCAAACAAAAAACAATGTTTCTTCACAAATGGTCACCAGATCACCCTCCACATTATTTAAACATCGCGGCCTGCTGATAATGGAACATTATTTACGTTAAACATCTGGAAGTTAGAGTTGCATTGAGATTTAAATATCGTTCTTTCCGAACGAGAAATTGCCGGGGATCGAAAGGATTGCTCACATTTTATTAGCAGAAGCTGAATTCTAAGAACGTTACATCAAGAACGCATATTCGTATAAATACTTATAAAGAATAATTATGAAATGTAGAGAACTACATTATTTTCCATGGGAAAAATATCAATGAAAAATTTAAATAAATCTGTACATTTCGAGGGAAAATGTCCGTTTTGTAATGCTTTATCCAACAGTTGTAAACACATTAACAAGCCACTTAGTGCATGACGTTGCTCAAATGAAGTAGTTTTTATCATTATCATTTTCATCATTATTATTATCATCATTATTATTATTATCATCATTATTATTATTATTATCATTATTATTATTATTATTATTATTATTATTATTATTATTATTATTATTATTATTATTATTATTACTGTTTTGTAAGTATCTTCATAACTGCAAATGCCTGCATTTACAATGCATGCAGAATTATCATTTTTTCTCTCTTTACAACATAGCTATGACTAGACACTAGTTGAGCAATGGAATTATTTTTCCGAATAAAAAAAAAACATTCCGTCTATCTGCACTTGTATTTCATCAGTGGAAAGAAATGGCCCAGATTCACAAGTCCTAAACATCCACTTCACCACCGACCTCATCCACTCTTCCAGGAAGCCTCCTTCCAATGACGAAATGTGAAACAAAGGTTGTGCCGCAGCGCCGAAATTTCTGGCGCGCACGTCACAAGCACGCGCGCGCGCGTGCGTCACGCCTGCGTCAGAGGCATCATTACCTCCACCGCAGTAAAGGTTTCTGATGGCGCCTCCTACAATACATTGTAGGAGGCGCCCTCATGCCGTCTGTGTCTACATCTACAACACTGTCCCAGCTGCTACCGCTCTGCAGTCACAGTCCTCTACTGTTCTAACGTCCACGACAACTATGAAGTTACATCATCCATTCGTCCAGTCTCGGCTGTTCCTTCGGTTTTGAGGCTTTGCTTCGAGCGTTGCTAAAGCGAAAACGACTTTTTCCTTACTATTTAAACGACGATCCAATGTTCTTACTACGTTATCTGGGATTATCAGTTCCTCACGCCCAAATTGTTAGTCTTTTGTTGTTTGCATCAAAACGTTTGTGCACACGAGCCAGAACTTAGAAGAGCAGAGATTTTACACAGAAGCATCACCTCCATCCCCCACGACCACATCCTCTCCCACGGTCGCTTCCCCTCCATACCCCCACGCCCGCTTCCCCTCCACCCCCAACCGCTTCCCCTCCACCCCCCCAACCGCTTCCCCTCCACCCCCCAACCGCTTCCCATCCACCCCCACAACCGCTTCCACTTCCCCCACGACCGCTTCCGCTTCACCCCCACGACCGCTTCCGCGTCACCCCCGCGACCGCTTCCGCTTCACCCCCACGACCGCTTCCGCTTCACCCCCACGACCGCTTCCACTTCACCCTCACATTCCACTTCACCCTCCACGACCGCTTTTCCACTTCACCCTCCACGACCGCTTCCACTTCACCCCCACGACCGCTTCCACTTCACCCCCACGACCGCTTCCACTTCACCCCCACGACCGCTTCCACCGCCGTACGTGTACGCGCTACGCCGCGCCCGCTTCCAACATTAAGTGGAGGCGCAGAGTTAGGGCCGATTGGGCGCAGGCGGAGGCAGCGGCGGCGGTAAAACGCGCGGCTTACGGTGCCCGCGCGCCGTAAACACACCCGCTTTATCGCCCTCGCCACCGCCATCGGGGATTTCTGGGCGGTGGGGGCGGCGCCCTCCGGAAGCAGGACCACCGCGAAGGGCTGCCGCCTCAACCGTCACCAGCATCACGGACACAGTCGCAGCAAACATCGTCACCACTTCACCAACAGAGACAACTTCAACTATCATTCAACCAACTCGTCAATCCCCACTTTCATCACCTTACTGCGCTCTCCATGCCCGGTCTCCAGAAATCCACACTCATCTCCATCTCACATCTATCACCTTCACATAATCAAATCCATTACCAACACGTCATCACACACAACCCCAACAGGAAACCATCACCTCACAATACAGTCACGAGTTCAGACACGGAACCCATCCCTCGCCCACCCCGTCCACGCAGCTGCCTTCAAAGTTGCCACCTCCACCCGCGCCGTCACCGCTTTATCGCCTCCGCTGGCGCGAGGGCCTAGGATTTCTGGGCCCACGGGGCGGCAACCCCAGGGGACCCCGGCGCAAGGCAGGGGCCAGTCGCGCGCGCGGCCACGCCCCCGCCGCTGCCACACACGGCGCCACGACGCACCGCGCCTCGCCCGCGCCCGCGCCCGCGCCCGCGCCCGCGCCCTCGCCCTCGCCCTCGCCCTCGCCCTCGCCCTCGCCCTCGCCCTCGCCCTCGCCCTCGCCCTCACCCTCGCCCACGCCCTCGCCCTCGCCCTCGCCCTCGCCCTCGCCCTCTCGCCCTCGCCCTCTCGCCCTCGCCCTCGCCCTCGCCCTCGCCCTCGCCCTCGCCCTCGCCCTCCCCCTCGCCCTCGCCCTCGCCCTCGCCCTCGCCCTCGCCCTCGCCCTCGCCCTCGCCCTCGCCCTCGCCCTCGCCCTCGCCCTCGCCCTCGCGACGCCCCAGCCACTGCGTTCGTTGCCGCTGCACAGTATCGGACACGGAGATTGGTTGGATGCTTGGTTGTTACTGATTCCGGGTGCGTCAACTACTGAGGTCATTAGTGTAGTGCAGGTTTTTCATCGTGAGGTGGCAGTGATCTTCCCCCGCTGGACGGGGAGATCCGGCGTCGACCTACCGTCAGCTAGCGGATTATTCCCAACCAGGCATCTCCCACCAGTGGAGGCACCGCCCCAGCCGGGACAAGCTCTAAGCTCCCGACCCGTCTCCTGGCATGTTTGGTAGTGTAGAGCATGTTAGTGTGTGTGTACGTAAGGGATGAAAAAAGGGCAAGGAATGGGAAGGAAATATCGCGCGCAGTCCGTGGCCCGTTTGTTGGTGTACTGTTCCAGCATTCGCCTGGTGTTAGAACATTTACTCACTCTTTCAATGAAGTAGTGTATAACCAGAAGCTGGTTGGACGAACACATTTTTCCCCACTCTTATTTCAGTGAATTAACTAGCTCTCGTCTGTATCTACAACAAAACCTGCCATATTACTTCTGTCACATTTCCTCCTGAAGTCTGGAGAAACTGGGACCCTGGGTGGACCAGCCCTGAGATGAGTGAAAACTCTCACCGTCACATGGAGAACTTCTTTTTCTCTCTAAGTTAATCCGAATTATACTTGCTCACATAAATTTAAATCCTTAGTTATACGTTTATTACAATTTTTAGAATACACATCTAATTTTTCTTACTTCTTCCCTGTTATCTGGAACCAACACATTTAACATCGGCTAAGCGGACGCGGGTAGTAATAAGTTAATTAATAGTAATCGACGCCAACCACACAAGCTCTCATGGCGAGTACACACCTGCGTTGCCGCGAAAGCAGGCCGGCGAATTTGGGCGGCGCGCCGGCCGTCAACCGGGGGCTTGCGCCCGGCGCGGCGCATTTGTTTTTAATTGCGTGTCCGCGCGTGCGTCCGGTGTGGGGCGGGGCGGCGTGATGAGCGCGCACCGGACCTCAACTGCCAGCGAAGCGCGGGCGCTGGCCACGATTGCGAGGTGATAACGACGGCCGAACGGGGGGAGGGGGAGGGGAACGATAATGGCGAAGGAAATGGAACAAGTGCTGCAATGAATCATGGCGGGCGGACGCAGGAAAGCGCTGGGAAATGGCGCGGGGAAGTTGTTTCGTTGATGCGCGAGCAGCGATGCGCACGATAACAATCCCACGCAGTCTTCATTAACTGCGGTTATCTTAGTCCGTGCGTGAGATTTTTCTTAATGGATACCGGGGGTTTTTATGAATGAGTGGAACGATGGTAAAATGCCTGAATGGGAAGCAGAAGATGCAGGTGAAGAGGAAAACTGAATTATACAACAGTGTCAGGAATTTGAACAGCGGTCGCAGCAATGGAACAAAATATTATCAACCGAATGTTGTATAATGCATACTAAATCGTGATTCATTATTTATGTATCGAATCTGAAGAATGAGAAACTACACGTGATGACTCTCCAAACACAGCATTGTTCAATGTAAAACTGAAACCGCATCTAGGAAAAAAACAATGTAATGGCGCAAAATCCTTTCAGAGAATTACAAATCAGAAGGTAAACAATTGAAGAATGGACGGATATCAGCTGCAGAAGTTTTCAAATGCAGTGAATAAAATGTGTACCTTGCAAAACCAAGGTTGATTTGATTTGATTTTCAAACAAGAAAAAAGAACGCCATTTTCTTTGACACAGTTTACAAACAAAATCGACCCACAAACCAAAGTTCACAGAAATAGCATACTATGTAACCGACTACCGTAACCTACTACGGTAATGGAACGCGTAAGAGTTAAAAAAGAGCAAAGAGTTTTAGTAAGGGAGATGTTTTGAAAAGCTAGGTAGGTCAGTCGGCTCAGGTACTGATAAACAGGATATATTTCTTTCGAAGAGGGAGTTGTAAATTACTTGGCCACCCACGGGCTTTGAAACCTCTGCATCGTTCGCAGGCCACATCTCACAGCAAAGGCCTCGAGTCTTCCAGTTGCGGGACGAGGAGAGGCCCGCACACAAACCACCCACCCGTCGAAAGGCAACCAACAGATCCTCGCGCCGTCACGGAGCGAAATTCATGCGTTTAACAATACGAAACATCCACGCGAGCCGGGCTGAGTGTTTGCAGGGTTGAAAGCACTACCACCTTGTTTCAAAGACGTTAGCAACTAATTCTTTGTGTTTTGAGCATGGATAATGGGTATATATTACGCTGGCGCACGCATAATTTGTGTGTATATGTATGTATGCGCACGAGTCAATAAATGGTCAAATCGGTCCCCTTCCTTGTATCTCAAGGAAACATGCTGATTAATGACAGACATTTTCATACCAGATGTTCATACTAACATTCTAGGTTCATGCCTCATTTAATGAAGATACAATTCTGTGTAGCTACAGACTAATTAAATTCATTATTTTCCGTTTCATTTACAAAATACCATATCATACAATTACGCGGCAAAAAACCTTACTGCTATAAATCTGAACGAGGGGACGAGTAAATTACTGCGTAACTAGTAGTGCTGAAACACCACAAATTTTCTGCCCCGTATTTTCACGCAAAATTACGCCAAAAATACTCAAATTTTCGAAAAATTGTATATGACCTTACTTCAAAATCTATCTTTAAGGAATAGATTTCCTTAAGGGAAAAAATCGCCATCTTTAGTTTTTTTAGTTGCAGGAAGACTCCGAAAAATTTTTGAACTTCTGCAATTTTTGAAAAAACAGGGTTTTTAACAAGACCTGCACCATCCTCTTAAAACTTCTTCACATTACCCCACAACAAAATGTCCCAGAGGCTTCATGTAAAGTTCACCCAAAATTGAAATACCGGTTTCAAATTCAAGGGGTCACGACATCAGACAAATCGATTGGGCGAATATCAATTTTGGAGAAAATCGGCTAAACGGTTTAGCCGCTAGCGTTGTTCACCGACGGACAGACAGACGTTTTGCCATCCATCAGTTTTTCGCCATCAAGGACACAGAAAACGTTCTGGCTATACCATTAGTTACAGGATTTTTTTTTCTAAATTTAGCGACTGGATTTATCCACTTTTTCGTAGCCATGGCCCTGCAAAACTAGTTTTTCTGACACAAATTCGCCGTTTCTTCTCGCAGCATTACACAACTTTATCTACTCCATAGGGAGCAAGTAAAAACAAGGCAGTATTTTGCGCATAGTAGTGATGGAAGCACCGGAAGACTTGACTTTGTTCGAAAACTGGACAATGCGCTCGGAGAGACGTCAGAGGTGACCAGTGTTTCTCTACCTCCCCACACCTTTGTGCCAAACACCCAGAAACATTCAGAACACCACATCGTAAGGGGTCAACCAAACACCTCGAATAATAAAAAATACGCACCCTTAAAATGTGAAAGTAGTGTTAAAGTCATACGTCCAATTAGTTCCTCAAAGTCTTAAGTCACTTCGTACATAGTACTACTTCGTTTAAATTTAAAATGTAATAATAGACTGTTGGAAAAAGGGAGACCGTGAAACTGAGGAGAGACCTAATTCATAAGGCATACCGAACACTAATAATTGAAATATATCCTTACCAAAACATTACCAATAATACATTGTAATAGCTATTGTAATGAACATGAGAGAAAAGTAAGTTATGACTTACGATGGACATGTTCTTGCGAAAGTACATTAAGACCTTTTACCACGCCCCTAAATCGCCTGACCGCACTCCAGCTGAAAATTCCTGCGTAAAACACTGGAGGGGGGGGAGGGCTCGAGCGCCAATAGCCCAAATGGAGGTGGAACGGGTCTAAGAGCGGCCGTGTCTGTCAGGGACACGAAATTTACCGACAAACTCCATTACTGGGGTAGAGCCCCCTCCAAGTTCCCGAGGAACTTAGGGACTGCGTTAACGAGATTCCTGCGAGGGCGGCGGCCAGCGCAAAAACGCTTCTTCGACTGCCGCGTCGCGCTGACGTCAATCGGCAGCGGCGGCGCGGCGCTTTGGGGGAAAAGGGTGGACTATTGGCCCTGCGGGGCAGACTGCACTGACACTCGGGGACTCGGCGTAATTCGTAATTCATATGTAATAATTCCTACATAACAATAATGATAATAACAATACCAATAATAATAACAATAACAATACCAATAATAATAACAATAACAATACCAATAATAATAATAACAATAACAATAATAATAATAACAATAACAGTAATAATGCCCACACGGTTACCCGAGATCCCTAAGGCAGTCGTGCCGTGGCGATCTCGGAGGGAAGGATCTCCAGTTCGCGCTCCGCTTCAGGCGGAACTTCCGTGTATGTTTGTGTGTGTGTGTGTGTGTGTCTCGTCGTCCATTCATCCTTCATTATTATCATCCCATATCCCATCCCCACAGGACTAGCAACCCTGGGGAATAAAAATTGGATTCGGCATAATGCTGATCCCTCCAAAAGGAACCCACATAATACGGGAAAAATGTAACAGATCATCGGTAAGTGCAGGTGTATATTGGTGATGGTTCAAGACGGCCAATTCGCGACCCCATCCCAAAGCAAATTATTACTATTATTATTATTACTATTATTATTATTATTATTATTACTATTATTATTATTATTACTATTATTATTATTATTACTATTATTATTATTATTACTATTATTATTATTATTATTATTATTATTATTACTATTATTACGTAAGGTTACGCCATGTGTGCCAAGCTCCCCACCCTGGGCACGCGTATGGGTCCAACGCTCCAGCCAGTGCACTGCGGAGGCCCACCTGCGCCTGCCGCGTCCTCGGCCTTGCGCTGCCGGTGCGGCCCGGCAGTCCGCTCCCGGCGAGCGAGGGGAGGGGAGGGCAGCCGCCTGCGGATTCCGCGCAGAGCCTTTACCTCCCAGCTCAATGCCACGCTCCCTCCCCCCTCCCCCCGCGGTCCACGACCTGTTCCGCGCGCCGCGCAGCCGGAGATCCGAGTTACGCCGCACACGCTAAGCGCCGCGCCGCGCCGCGCCGTGCGCCGGGGCCTCACTAGCAGTACCACTGAGCCAGCGGCCGGTGCATTGAATGCTTGATTGGCAGTGATTCCGGGCGCGTCAACTAACGAGGTCATTATTCCCGAAGTGTAGTGCATGCTTTTCGTCGGGAGGTGGCGGTGATCTTCTTCTACTGGATGGCGAGATCCGACGCCGACCTAACGTCGACTAGCGGGGTTTTCCTAACCAGGTATTTCCCACCAGCGAGGCACCGCCCCATCCTCGACAAGTCCCCGACCGGTCTTCCGGTATGTGTAGTAGTGTAGTTAGTGTAGTTAGTGTGTGTGTGTGTGTGTGTGTGTGTGTGTGTGTGTGCGCGCGCGCGCAAGGGGTGAGGATAGGACAAGGAAGAGGAAGGAAAGATCGCGCGCGGTCCGTGGCCCGTTTGGTAGGCTACTGCTTCAGCATTCGCCTGGTGTTGTTCGGAGAAACCACGGAAACCTACTGATCAGAGCAGCTGGCCACTAGAATTCTCCTCCAGGCAGCGACTGAATTACCTAGATGAAAAGCTAGTGTCGAAACGGCCGATGGACCTTTCCGGAATAATTCATTCAAGGGGGCTCGGAGGGGGATGTCATCCCGTTCTAAAAATAACATTGTTTTAAAATACTATTTAAGCAAACAAGTTGTAACTTGGGAAGAAGCATACATTAGGGTTTAATTACATTACACTATATAGACTCCACAATTTTCATTCCTATCAAATATTACTTCTTTGCTTTATATATTTTTACACACACACACAAAATTATATAGGTATTTTAAAGGGAATAGTTTACTCTAAGTATGGTATGAGTAGTTCTTAAAACTTTCAGCTTTCTAGTTTTTAGTTTTCATCTGAAATATTCTTTATAAATAAAAATTTCGAATTATAAGAATCTCGAAATAGCCGGATGTACAGGCTCTTTCCGAGTATAAAATTTAATGCTTAGTGAAAAAAAACTTGGAAAATAGAAACAATGGACAAGAAACAACTTGAAAAAGCTCTGAAACTTAGTGAAAATAGACAAGAAAGACTAAATTGACCGTCACTGAATAGCAAGTAAGCATAATTTTTTAATGTTAAAAATTAAAAAAAACAATATGCATGCCCTAAATCCTCAGTGGGCTGCTTTTCAAATAGACACGCCCCCTCCATGGAGCAGTTATTGCATATTAATTAACGGCCAAATTTGGCCTATGACATTTAAATTGTAAAGATAAAAGTATATGTAATTTTATAAAGTAGAAGACGTAGAATGAAATAAAACTTGAATTGACTTTTTCAACAGCTAATCTGGTGATTAATATAATTTGCTGAATAAACATTAGATTCAGGGTGATTCAGTCCTCGTTGTTAATACGCCGGAGCCATATTCCGTATGTAATGCACAGACTGGATTTGTCAAAACTGGATTCTCTTCATCATTTAGTCTTGTAAATAATTAACGTTAAACTTTAGACTTTGCGCTTGTGCTCGTGTAACACGGGCTCTGGCAATTCAGGGAGCGCCG
Organism: Teleogryllus occipitalis; assembly: GCA_011170035.1. Classification (NCBI taxonomy): domain Eukaryota; kingdom Metazoa; phylum Arthropoda; class Insecta; order Orthoptera; family Gryllidae; genus Teleogryllus; species Teleogryllus occipitalis. The sequence goes on along the minus strand of BLKR01004940.1, from coordinate 41,421 downwards.
CATGGTAGGGCTGCCACTTCTATGGAAAATTCACTTATTAGAACCATCCGCTGAGCCCTGGAAGCGAGCGCATGGCAAATAGCGCGCGAGGTCAATGCATGACAGTCCGTCACCTGGCGAACAATTCATGTGGAGAGATTACGACGTTTCCATATTCAGTGAGAGCAGCATTTGCGCAGTTCAGGTTTACAATGCGATTCTGAATTTTCGAGGCATTTCCTGCGGAAATGCAAGGAAAACCAGGTATTTCTGAAACCGTTCTTTGGACAGATGAAGCGTGTTTTAAAAGAACTTTAACAATTAATGTGCAAAATTTGCATGTGTGGACCGAGGAAAATTCACATGTTGCACGTAGCATAGCTCACGAAGAGTGATTCTCTGTATTTGTCTGGGTTGGCATAGTGAATTAACTTATTATTGGTCCTCACTTCTTACCCGAGTGTTTGAGAGGTCTTCCATATCTGAATTTTATAATTCAAGTTCTCCCCTAAACTTTTGGTAATTTTGAACTCTTCTAGAGCCCGTTACACAAGGTAAAAATGCGAAATTTTGGCTGTATAAGCAAATAATAATAATAATAATAATAATAATAATAATAATAATAATAATAATAAAGTATCATAAATAACCCTTAATGAATAGAATATTCACTGTCCTTTCATATTCATTAAATACGTAGATAATAATAGCGACAGGGAACAATATTACATGTAATATTTGAGTTACCTTAATGCAATAAATGTCCAATGATAAACTTTTTTTCAAAATTTTGAATAGGGTTCCCACTACTTTCTATTGCACACACGAATAACGTGTGTAGTCTATCACAGGGTCCTGTAAGAGCGAGGACTAAATCACCCTGCTTACGTTTGTTATTAATAAGAAAATAAAATTATTTATATCAATAAAACTTTTTAATTAAACGCCGTTGCTTATTTTAGGAGGCGCCGTGATTCATTTGCTCCTTTCCATTTCATTACGCATGTCGCATCTCTGCCACGCCTCGGCCAAACACAACGTTCGCGACTGCGCACATCTGCAATTCACCTTGCCCCAATGATCCCGTTACACTATTCATGATTACTCAACAACTCACATAAACAATAGCATGTGACTGCCGTATGCACATGCAAAACTGCCGTCGCACAGTGTGTAATTTTGGCAATCTAGGTGGACTTAATTCATAAACTACAAAAGTATGGATTGTTTACTGTTTTAGCTAACATATATTGAAACTAAATGATAATTCTCATATACGGAACAAGTTTTGTTAAAATATTTTGACTACAACTATTTTTTTTAAATAATAAAAAATCGCGCATTTCACGACTTGACACAGAAAAACGCCAATAAAACTTAAAATAATGTATATACAGTAAATAAATGTATCTAATTATTTTCAATATTAATTTTTAATATTTCAAGAAGAAAATAAAAATATAGATCAGCCACTATGGAAACAAATTAAAGAATTAGAGTAAAAGAGAACTATTACATTCTAGTGTATTTTCAGTCGCCATCCGATGAATCCTCGGATGAGGTAATGCCATGTACTTCTTCAGGGTCTTGTTGATCAATGTCTAGCAAATTAACAATTTCTTGATTCTATTTCTTCTTTTTTGGTTTTGGAGATCCTTGTAGACTTGCAATGTATGGATCCGATGTAATGAGAAGCCTGTTCATGAGATCAGTGTTTGTGTCTTTTCCTGATGTTTTCCTTGTAAATAGTTCCCTGAACTTCCTGTTGTCTTTATTTCTAGCTTCCGGAGCTTCTTCAGATAGCTGTCCAATAGGTAGAATGCAATTATCAACTATGTCGCTTCCGTGGAAGAGAATCTTATGTAGAGTTACAGGCATGCGATACCACTGGTAATGTTGGAGATGTAGGTCTCGTGTGTCATAAATAAATTTTTGAAAAGTATTGAAGTTGATTTTTTCGTCACTGTTTAGGCATTCCAATATGATCCCAAAACGTTTTATTATGTCCAGATTTATTCCAGTTATTTCCGAAAATATCTCGGGATTTCTGAAGAACTTTCGGGCAGTATTCCCATCATTAGTATTGCCACTTTGTGGTTTAGGCATATCGATCAACAGTTCCAACTCCTGCCGAAATTTATCTTGGATTTTTTCTTTCATTGAGCTACTTTTTCTTTATTTTCAGTTCCTCTTACATGACTTGTTTGAATTTCCAGACGATACGAAATGTGCAGGAGACATTCAAATACCCTTATCCAGGAATGAATAGGAGATATTCCGAAGCAGAGATATTCTTTCTTCACTTTTTTTGTGCGTAGAGCTGTCTGTATGGAAGAACACGATGAAACGGCATTGCAGACTTTGCCATCCACCATGCAAAAAATCATTTTTGGTGTAATGGAAATTTCTGAATGGAGAAATTGCATAGTAGTGGGAGTTAATAACCCTATCTGTTGTTCTACTTTGCTTACTTCAGTGTTAATTACACTTGACGTTTCTTTTGCAAAAATAAATTTTATAGGGCGACAATACTTAGTTGACGACGGTGTGGAATTTTTCCAAATTACATTTTCTCCACCAGTCTGCATTTGTATTGGCACCATAGACACACTAAACAAATTTTCGTGTGAGTAATTTTCTTCAATGAACTTTTGTCTGTATTTGTTTTGCTCTGAACCATCGCAACCCCATTTTATAATAATTTCAAAAATAGCATTAGATTGTAGTTGAAATTTCTCTCTGATATCTTGGATTTCGCACAAACGACGAATTGTATGGTAAATAACTGACTGTAGAGGTATCTCAGCCGATATTTCTGTCACTTTCACTCCTCCTGGATAGCACATGACTTTTGCTTCCTTAACTCTGTAATACGGTGGATATAATTTACAATTTGTTTTTCGGCTTGCTCTCGTATTCGTAAATATTGCCGAGTAGACAAATTCGTACTCACCATTAGAGCGAGTGCTTGTTCTGGAGAGAAAAGATGGTTCCTGATGCAACGATCTTCGAACTTTCTTAATTTTTGTGCCTCTATTAGGAGAAGCAAGTACAAGTTCCTTCACTATGTTCGAAGAATCTCTTTTTCCTTCATTCCTTAATTTTATTCCGGTAGCTGTTCCCAATTCTTCTGTGGATAAACATAAGAGCTGTTTTACTCTCCGTCCTTTAGCTCTAGGCCACACGAACTAAATGACATAACTGTACGGCCAACGCCTCTAGTAGTATCATCTAATTGTGATGTCCTTGGAGCAATTGTTGATAAATTTATTGAAAATTTGATGTCTTCCATCAGCCACGATGAGTAATTTTCTAGAAAACGCTGTTTATGCCTCGCACATTTTTTCCATTTTCTGGTGATTAACTGGCAAAAATTTTTAATTTGAATTTTTATGGGCATGATTGAAGTGTCGGTAATAGTTTCCTCACCTAATTCGTGTAAAACATACGATAGCACGGCGTCATACCTTGCTTCCGTGGAGCTTTCACACCATACATGAAATAGCGTCCTGCGTGAAATCAAGCGCTCCACTGCGAAAAAAATTAAAAACTCGTGAGTGCGCAGGTATGCGCAGCTGATCTTTCATGATTCCAATAGCCAAATGAATAAGGTTTAATACCTACATAGTCACAAACGTCAACTCCTGTAAACTCTGTACTAAAAGTCTAGATACATTTGTAAAATGGCGCGAAAGTAGAACTAAAATTACTTACTTTTTCAAAAGACCCCCACGAGCAATCGCAAACACTTTTTGCTTATCTTTAGGCACTAATAAAAAGAAGAAACACCCAAAAACACAATTATTTAATCACTATCTCTCTGTGAGTAGAAGGCGATGAGCAATGGTCTCCAACACGAGATGTACTGAAATGCGATTGACAGAGCCGCGCGGTGTCAGCGCGAGATCGTGCAAGTTTGAACTTGTTCTACTGCCGCCTCAAGCGATGCAGAAGGAAAACAATACCCAATTCATACACTATGGACATTCTAAAATCAAACAAATACCCAACTTAATTCATTTGAGTACTTTGGAAAATTGAATTATGTCCACCTAGATGGCCGAAATTACACACCGTGCGTCGGTCGTTCCAGTTTCGTCGCTCGGGCAGTGTATCGTCTTACCGCGTCAGACCTACTTCGGCGGATCGAAAACGGCTGAACAGAGCTACGGCCAGATTACGGCGTAAATAAAAGAAGTGCATGATGACGCCATGTTATAGATATTTACGAAATAAGTATCGTGCATCTTATTACAACTAGATTGGAGAATTACCAAACGAGGCAAAATATTACAACCAATTGTGAGTTGTAATAAGATGTAACAATACGAATATCATGCCACGTTTTATTCGTTTTGCAAAAAGTATGATGTACTACAATATTCTTTTCAAGTTTACTATTCATGGAGCGAGAGATGACAACGATTTTGAAAAAGTTAATAGCAGGTCAGGGGTGCATGTGTTGTTCTAATACTTGTTACAATACTGATAATAGTTCTTAGTAGTGGGACATGGATTTGTACACATTATAGAATTTCGTGGTAGTAAATAGAGGTAGGTTTAGCATTCGAGTATGGGTTGGCAAAGTTGGCAAAGTTTTGCATTGGTGTACGAGACTTTGACTTCATTATGTTATCTTCATTTACAACCGTGACTATCAAGTTCAGCGTCGTGTCTGTAGAGAACGAATTGCACATCTAAGGCCGGTATATCTTATCACTATACCCATAGTTTTTAAAAATTCTGCTGAAAAGTGAATCTTAAGATTATTCGCTAAATAAACAACTGTTGTTACATATCAGACTACGTTTCAAGAAATTGAAAATAATTTAATAGAAATCACGTATAAAAAAAACCATGGATTATGCATTTAGGATGAAAGACTGATTATTACATTTGGTCGCTACATAAAATTGTAATTTTTGTCTGTCAACTGTGAGTGAAGTTTAATAAAAGCCAGAAGGAAAGCAATTTCAATAATTATTTTCTGACATTAACTGGACATAATTCCCTAAAACAATTTAATAAAATGAGATCTTTTTGGTCGTTCTATTATATTTTGGGCTAGGTCCTAATACTAATAGCACACTTCGTCATGAACGTTCCACGCTGGGTTCCAGTATGAAGCTATTTTCACCTTAAAAACAAGAGTTAAAATATTCCATTATTTGGCTATTGCAGATTGTTTTCTTTCATGTGAAAAACGTAGATATTTTGTACCCTTCTATTTCATTTTCGGAGGTGTAGCTCTTCTGAAAGGTGCAGAATCCTACAAGCTAAGTAAAATTCTACTGAGTATTTGATATCACGTGTAATTTAATCGCATTACCGATCTAGTCTTTCTGTTTGTTACTAAAGGTCTAGCAATGTTTAGCCACTCACAGTTCCAGGGCAGGGTATTCGAAGTTTTGTTGCTGTATAAAGCTATTTTCACTTGCAAAACAATGATTTTTCAAAGTGGGAAATGTTCCCACGAGTCTGACTAGCAACATTAATTACACATGGACTATAAGCCGTACACCGAAAACGTGTAATAAACTGGATATTTAATATTTCACGATGTATGAAACTTGCTTTCACTCACTTCATAGTAAATAATTGAAAGATATAAAAGAGGTACATCAAAATACATTCATTGTCGAAACCTGTATTAGCGAACATTAAAGCTGGCATTTGCGCATTTTCCTTCCTTCCCACCCCCAGAAAGCAAAAAATTGGAAATGCCTAATTGACATTCTCTGATCCTAAGATAGTTGCAATCGACCCCAGTGGGTCGATAACGACTCATTGGGAATGTAACTACCCAAGAAATATGTAACAATTATTCCGAGACATTCTGCGAACATCGAAACGAGTGGCCCGGCCCCCTTGCAAATCCGCGTGTCGTGTCGCATCGCATCGCATCGCATCGCATCGCATCGCATCGCATCGCGGGACATCCTATCTCTTCGTTTCGCGTCGCGTCGCATCCTATCGCTTCGCATCGTTTCGCGTCGCGTGGCGTCGCGTCGTGTCGCGTCATGTCGCGTCGTGTCGCGTCGTGTCGCGTCGTGTCGCGTCGCGTCGTGACCGTCGCGTCGTGTCGCGTCGCATCGCATCGCGTCGCGTCGCTTGGCGTCGCATCGCGTCGCATCCTAACACATCACGGGACATCCTATCTCTTCGCGTCACGTCACATCCTATCGCATCGCTTCGCTTCGCATCTCATCGCGTCGCATCCTATCGATACAATACGATACGATTCGCGTCGTTTCGCGTCGTTTCGCGTCGTTTCGCGTCGTTTCGCGTCGCGTCGCGTCGCGACCTTGAGGGGTTGAAGAGCGAGCCCGGCGTCGCCGCGGCCAATTGGGAGATTGAGGCGCGCGAATTGCCGCGAGGGAGGCCGCGCGAGTGCAGCGCCGCCCGTTCTATTGCGTTGCAACCTCCACCCCAATTGGCGCGGGGGCCACGGGCGGCCGGGGCAGCCACGTGCAGCGCCGCGGCGCGACAATCGGACGGACGACCGTCCGAGGACGGCAGCAGACGGGCTGGGGACGCGACATCCATGTTTATCCATCTATTTTTTATACAAACATCGATCTATTTAACATCGATTCATCGATGTTTATGTTTCTTATATCGATGTTTTGAGCTCTATGTTTTTACTCGTATTTTATTTTTCAATGAAGAAATATAATAAAAACCACATTAATTTTCCGATATCCATAATTTGAACATTCTGTAGACCAAAGTCTCGAAGAGTGAAAAATAATTTAGCCGCATTGTTGAAAAAGGTAGTGCATTATTTTTGTATTATACAAACATAAACCTTTTGTCAACTGTTCTGACTCTTTACTATTTTGTCAGTTAAATCTCGATTATAAATTAATAAACACAACTACAGTAACCTAAAAATTCAGCCATCCGCTTGTGAATACTGATGTTAAGGTTACTAAAATACTTCACAGAGATCCATGATTCTGGGTCAATGAATTTCGAATGTCGATTTTTAACATATGAACATATTTTCGAACATCGATATTTCAAAACATCGATGTTTTAATGAAAACGTCACATCTCTTATGCAGACTAGGTAGTGTGGAGGGGGAAGGGACAATCGGAGTTACGAACTGCGCACTCTTCTCTCCCAGCACAATCGTTTTGGGCCCCCTCCCTCCGGAAAACATTCTCCACATTTACTGAATAAACACAAATTATAAAAACGTTCTTAAATAATACACATGAAAATTATCAAATTGCTTAGAGAGCTTACAGTTCAGAACATTTATTTGTAAAAAAATTAAACATATATTTAAAATATATTCAAAATATTTATGTTTAGATTCATACCGCTTTAATTAATGTGTAGTTGATATTACTCTAATTTAACATTTATAATATATTTAAAAACAATTTTTAATTTTAAAATATGAATTTTCGAGTAGAATATTTTCTTAATTATTGTTCACGTACAAACATTTTATGGCAATTTTTCAATTATTTTATGAATTTCTTTCAGAGGCACGGGGACTCAGAAGCAACTGTTTATTTGGGTTGTGGATAAATTTGGCCCTGGGCAGAGGAGATGATGATGATGATATAATGATGGTATGAGGGTGTTCCAACAGTAATGTCTTCGGCTCTTCTGTCGAAATATTTTAAGAACGAAAGAGGCGAACCGGGGAGTACGGGCGGACTCAACATTCGGCCATTTTTCATAAAGTCACTGGTCATTGCAAAATCCTCTTCTCTTCACGCCATAACGCTCTGCGCATTTTCGCGTTGACACCCCAATGTACCCACGTGCTCGCAAAGCAATCGCCAGTGCAGCAGCAATTTAATGGTGGAAAATCTGTTGAGAACGTTGTAATCGTAAACAAACTTCAGTTTCGGCCACAGAGAACACATGTTGGAAAATTTTCAGTTACAAATAGAACTTTAACGGACTGGAATAAGTTACCTGCGACATCCTTGGAACCCTTTCCTCTAGGTGTTCTAATATTGAAAAATAAATTAACTAGTGGTATTTAGAAACTTTATTCATTTAGTAAGTTGGATTATTATATCAGTTATTATTTGATTATTATTGTTATTTTAATTGCTATTATTATTGTGTTTATTACTATTAAATGCGTTCCTGTACCAAATATATAACTATATTCAAAGTAGTATTGTATTAAAGTGTGGTGACGTACTGTGCAGTATAGAAGTAGAAAGAGAAGTGAATTTCAAATGTTGTGAAGTGAAGTGAAGTGAAGTGAAGTGAACTGAAAGTGAAAGTGAAAGTGAAGTGTAGTTAAAAAGTCGTGTAGTCTTGTATTTAAGTTTAAAATAACTGTTCAGGTATGCCATAAAATGTAGTTAATGCTATTATTGTTAGCATTTTATTATTATTATTATTATTATTATTATTATTATTATTATTATTATTATTATTATTATTATTATTATTATTATTGTTGTTATTATTATTACATTGTTAAGTAATTTAAAGTTAATATTTGGAATATGTATATTGTAGTGTTCTGCCACCAGGTTGTATACACCTACATGCAGAATAATAAATATCTATCTATCGTGATCCACGGCAAACGCCCTATCATACCACACCGATCGCGACAACGCATCGTCAGAGGCACAATCCCGTCGCCAAACGCGGTCGTAAACAGAGCGAAAGCCTGCGCGGGGGAAATTTAGATCCTCGAAACCATTATAAATGTGTAACTTTCATCGAGGCATTATGACGCCGTGATTAATGGACGTCGTAATAACACAGAAATTCCATTTGCCGGCTTCTCGGGGGAGGGGGCGGGTGATGTTAATGAAGTGAGGTGTCCGCCAAAGGGGAGGCGGAAGGTTTTTCTGCGAGGCAGAGTGACGCCGGGGCGAGGAGGCTCCACTCAGATGGGGAGAGGGGGGAGGAGCTGCTCTCTGCTGATTGTCGCAGCTGGGCAAACGTGCTGCCTCCAACGGCACAAAGGAAAACCGCGTCATTCGCTGCGCCATGCATCAGTTCCCAGAGATCGCTCCAATTTCCAATTTCATTTTTTTTGTTAACAATCCTTGCAAAAAAAACGCTCATTTCTTTCTGTATTCCGAATTCAAGTAGTATATGGCTTAGGGTGGGCGTCACAGAATTATGAAAACTTGCACAGAATTCACTTCTCCCCGTAGCACGTCACACACAGTTTGTAACTGTTTTTGACGTTAAAAAATAGATTGGATACTTAGTGGTTCTGGGCGCTTCAAATCCTACGGCCATTAATACCGTAAGTACAATGCATGTTACATCGAGAGAGGGTATTCCTCCTCTACTGGAACTTGAAATCCGCCCGCGATATTCACGCAGGCCTGCAAGGTTTTCCCTCCTCAAGTATATCTCCCAGCGAGTCACCGCCCAAACCCAAGCTTTAAGCTCCCAATTGGCAACCTAAAATGTCCGATAGAGCAGTCCAAGTGTGTGTGTGTGTGTGTGTGTGTGTGTGTGTGTGTGTGTGTGTGTGTGTGTGTGTGTACGTGCGTAAGCGGGAAGGAGGGACAATCATGAGGAAAGATCGTGTGCAGTCCGTGGCCAGTTTAATTAAGGTACTTTTTCTAGCATTTCTCTGATATTGATCCGAGAAAACATGGGAAACTAACACTCGAATGCTAAATTCATGCTGGTTGAATTCAACCTAGCTATGCACCTAGTGACGAAAATCCGCAACCGTCAGGACAACAACTCAAGAACATCCACTGGCGCATGCCCCCCCCCCCCAAGGCCTAGTTTACCTTCCGTTATTTGGCAAAATTCATTTAAATATATACTTATGTTCGAATTATGTAATTATTTAAACAATAATAGCGTATAGTAACATCTGCATTACATAAGTAATACACAATATAAAGACATGTTTATTATTGAACAAAAATCTACAATGACCCCCCCTCCACAATGATTGTCTAGCTCCGCCCCTGAGGGCATTCCGGACAAATATTGGCGGAGGCTAATTCCACGAATTAGACTCGCCAAGTCCTGCTGTTGAACTTGGTGTTGTCGGTAAAAATGAAAATAAATTATACTTAGAGGAAATTGTAAATAAATTACACTAAAAGGGGAATAACGTTGTCTGTGCATATTTACACGAAAGGAAATTAGAGAATCATTTTCCTTCTTGAACGACTTTTTAGAACTAATTACAGTAAAGAATTATCGTGGATAGCCTGCCATTAAGAGCACATTTTTATTTATTGTATAAGGAAAGAATGACGGAAATGTCATTTAAAACGACCCTCAGTGAAACCAAATGGTCTACAAGCAATTCTTCCCTGTGATCTTTAATGTAGTAATTTGCACTTCGATCTCTTCAGGAGTAAGTGATTTTTATCTTCCCCATGAGTACAAGGTCATTTTCCTTAATGTATTAGTACGTAACACACCACCAACCTTACACCAGACGACTAATTTATACATTTATTCAATTAGCGTTCATGTTATGTGGCTCAAACGTGAAGAAATAATCACTCCGTAACTTTCAAATCGGTAGTTCATTTTGGAAATTGCTGCATAATAAAACATTTTCGGTGATGGCGAGGGCAAGGCAAGGGCCTCCTCGTGAGCGAGGACTACGGTAAAGGCGATGGCGAGGGCAAGGGAAAGGGCGGGATGAGGGCAAAGGTGAGGGCGAAGGCAGGGTGAGGGCAAAAGCGAGGGCAGGGTGAGGGCAAAGGCGAAGGCAGGGTGAGGGCAAAGGCGAGGGCAAGGTGAGGGGAAAGGTGAAAGCGAGGGCAAGGGCAGGGAGATGGAAAAGATGAAGGCGAGGTGAGAGTGAAAGCAACGGTGAAGGCGAGGGCAAGAGCAGGGTGAGGGCAAAGGTGAAGGCGAGGGTAGGATGAGGGCAAAGGTGAAGGCGAGGGCAAGGTGAAGTCAAACGTGAAGGCGAGGGCAAGGGCAAGGACAGGGTGCGGGCAAAGTGAAGGCAAGGCGAGAGCGAGGGCAGGGTGGCGGCAGAGGTGAAGGCGAGAGCGAGGTGAGGGTGAAGACAAAGCGAAGGCAAGGTGAGGGCAAAGGTGAATGCGAGGGTGAGGGCTAATGTGAAGGCGAAGGGCGTACGAGGGCAAAGGTCAAGGCGAGGGCGAGGCGGGGTGAAGGTGAGGGTGAAGATGAAGGTGATGTCGAGGGAAAGGCAAGGGCAAGGACCTCGTCCTGGGCGAGGGCGAAGGCGAGAGCTTCCTCATGGGCTGCAACGCGTCATTGACAGGGGGCGTTGCCCTGCGGGGCGGAGGTAATGCGAGGAGGCGGCAGCGCCAGCGCTTCCGCGAGCATTCGCTCCATAGACGCCTTTGATATCCGGGGACGATACCAGGGAGACGGAAGGAGAGTGAGTGGAGCAGGGAGAGGGAAGAATACACGTGGGGGGGGGGGCCTTGGGAGGAAGCGGGGAAGGAGAGGAGCATGCGAGGAAGAAGACGATACGCGTAAAGTGAGAGTGACTGACTAGGAGAGGTGCAGGGTGGATGGGCGTAGGGGGAACGTGTAGCAAGTCTATGTGTCCATTAGGAAGAGAAGGATGACAAGAGATAGGATGTTTGGAATCACCTTTCGTATTATTCATACAACGCGACATCCGAATGGTTCCTTGTTGCGTACTAATCTCGCACTTTTTTTTTGATACTCTACAGCGGGGAGTGCGGGGAGAGGCGTGTTCTGTGTACGTCACAGCAGTGCAGGGCAGTGCAACTTTATTGACAGAAAATTTGGCGTAATAACTCGTCTTGGACTAGATAGCTATGAGAAACCACGGAAGATGTTTTTAAATTCTGAAGAAATAATTAATAGTTATAGAAATAATTGAGTAACGAGAAGGAACATGGTATGCACAGGTCGATAGAAAGAGAAACCGAAAACTAGGAAGTTCGCATTGGAAAGGAAGAAGGTGGGCAGCACTGCAAACTGAGCCGTGACGTTCCGAGTGGAGTTCATATTTTCTACCGGGCCGTGCTATGCCGGGCTGAGCGAGTACTAGGGAGTTCGGGATCAAGAAAAAGTGCGAGCATAGTACATTTCGCCGTGAATGCGACCGAGCAGCAAACAAGCGAGCGGGGCGGAGCGGGGCGGAGCGGGGCGGAGCGGGGCGGAGCGGGGCGGAGCGGGGCGGAGCGGGGCGGAGCGGGGCGGAGCGGGGCGGAGCGGGGCGGGGCGGAGCGGAGCGGGGCGGAGCGGGGCGGAGCGGAGCGGAGCGGGGCGGAGCGGGGCGGAGCGAGGCGGAGCGGGGGCCGGAGCAGAGGCGGAGCAGGGCTGGCGGAGCAGGTGGCGTGGAGCAGGGCGGGCAGGGCCCGGGCAGAAGGGCGGAGCAGGGGGCGGAGCGGGGGCGGAACGGGGGCAGGCAGGGCGGAGCAGGGCCCGGAGTGAGGCAGGCGGGGCGGAGCGGGGCCGGAGCAGGAGGCGGAGCGGGGTGGTGGGGCAGGCGGGGGCGGGCGGAGCGGAGCGGGGCGGAACAGGGCGGAGCAGGGGCAGGCAGAGGCGGGAGGGCCCGGGCGGGGCAGGCGGGGCGGAGCGGGCGGAGCGGGGCGGAGCGGGGCCGGAGCGGGGCGGAGCGGGGGCGAAGGGCGGAGCGGGGCGGAGCGGGGCGGGGCGGAGCGGAGCGGGGCGGGGCGGAGCGGAGCGGGGCGGAGCGGAGCGGGGCGGAGCGGGGCGGAGCGGAGCGGAGCGGCGGTCACAGGCCGATCGCGGCCGCGCGTTCGGCGAATCAGCCGCAATTGGGCGCCTCCGTAATGAGGAAATGTCACTGCGCGCGGCGGAGGCTGCCTGAGTCACCGCGCCGAGGCGAGGAGAGCTCATCTCAATCGATGGGCCCTGCGCTTGGGGCGCGCACGTCTCCACCGAGTTGCGTCACACACTTCTCGCACCAACAGAGCACGCTGCGCTAACAGCCAGGCGAGCTGCTGACTCTTTCCTCCTGCTCGCGAAGAACCTCCTCTTATTCTGATTTCAAGTTTCCTCATCACTAGCAAGCGGATTTCTATTATAGTGCATATTTTTGTCCGTTGCTTTAATGCACAGCTAAGTGAAATTTCTTCACATTTGGTTTGAATATCATACCATAAACATTAATATATTAGTGCATACTTGTCCGATTTTCCTGTTGGTTCGTGTAATTATAGGTGCATATTTTGAATATTTCGTTAAGAGCTTGTCATAGTTTTTATTTTTTAATTTTTTTTACAGATGATAAAATACATGTGCAAATTTTGGATACAGTATTTCTTGATAACATATTTTTAAACCAGTCAGAAGAAACACAACAAAGCATACAAAGTAATTCAAAAAGGTGAATATTTACTTCAATTATTTCTCTCGCTAAGTAGGCCAGATTAGATAAGGTTAGCACAAAAATATCTTTTCATTTCAAGCTTCTTCTGAATTTTATCAAGAAATATTTACAGAGAACATTAAATATTGTTCATTTTAATTGCACATTAAAGTGCATATTTCAGAATTTTTATGTCATAAATGCATATTTTTAAAAGCATATTTCAAGACTTTTTAGAGAATACAAATCCCCTGCCTACTCATAATTTAGGTTTGTCAAGTCAGCTTATTCCCTTATATCCCTAATGTACAATTTCTTTGAAGATTCAGAACATCAAGAGTAACCAACAAATAAAAAACGAACGGATATAAAAAAAACTTTAGGCTTTTTTGCTGGTATATCTTTTGCTCGCTACTAGTTTTTTAAAATTTGAAATTCTTTCCATTCTATTTAACTAAAAGTACAGAACGTTAATGAAAATACCAACGTTATCTGAAAAAGTGTATTTAATAAAATACTAAATAGAAAAAGATGAAATATACAGCGATTGGACCATGAATTGTTCAAATGGAACGAAAAAGAGGGTAAATAATACAAGTAATTATATCTTTCTGATCAGTTTCATAAATTATGGAGTTTACTTAACCGGGAAATAAACAGAACCGAACGTGATTTTTCATAGTATCTGACTACCACAGTTCGGACTGGGGGAATTAGCTCAATTTGAACAACGCCTACCCAAACGGATGAATGTGACGTTGCTCCGTCACGAAAGGATCAATTCGACGTAAACCACGATTTTCGACGACTGAGAATCGAGCGCTCTTATCTAATCACGCGGAAGCAGATGCGCAATTCACAACATCGGAGGGAAGCAATGTGCGTCCAAATGGTTGCCAGTTGAAGAGCCAAAACGAAACTGAAAAGAGAGAGTGATCCAATGGAATCAATCGATGTTCACAACAGAATGTCTTACTCGCTGCTATATCATCATATCGCATACAACGGCAGGGTGGGCAGGCCAAACGATGGCGGCGACGGCGAAGACGATGCGGGTTCGGTGGCCGGCGCGGTTCGAAAGGCGGGAGGTGCGTGGGCGACGGGAGACGTGGGCGGCAGGGGCGCGGGCGCGGTCGGAGGGGCAGCAACGAGAAAAGCGCGTGGGCGGTGAGGCGAGCGGGCGGGGAGGCGAGCGGGCGGGCAGGCGCGGCGCGCCGTCGGCGGCTCCGTTCCATTAGCGGATTAGATGGCGCTATCGATTGGCGGAGATCATCTCTGGGTATCGCCGGTCCGCTGGGCGGCGCCTGAGGAAGGCGCCCGCGCCCGCCTTCCTCACGCCCACACGCACCGCCCCCGCCCCCGCCCCCAACCGCAGCTGCACACACCGCCCGTGATTTATTAAATTCGGATGCCTGGAGTACCACCACACGTTTGTTTTGAAACATTATCCTAAGAACTCTCTAATGGCTATGGAAAGGTATTCATTTTATTGTTTTTGGAGCGTTTAGGGGCCCTTCCACAGCTATGATCATTCAGATGACTGATGATGTGACTAATGAGTAGATGATAGCATTAATGATTATATTAATGATTGAGCAATGGTGGAAAAACTGACAGAAAACAGGAGAAAACTGCGAGAAAATCTACTGAGAGTTTGCTGTGTTTTCCACTGAATTCACAGAGATTGGCCAGGGATGGAAGCTGGGGTCCAGCGTATCGCAAGCGATTCTACAAAAAATATTGTTCAAATGAAGTTCTTCGTATTTTGGCTCAGTGAGATGTGCGAAATGCATCAGCTCATTGGTCGTTTCCTGTGGATTCTTTTGATCAATTAATGGCGTACGACAGAGCATGAGTGAAGAAATGCGTGGTATCCTGCCTTCCACAACCCGTTCCCATCCTCAACCTCATCCTCATGAGTGATGACCCATTCCATACAACGAGCGCAGAACTGTGAAAGCGCAGATGCCAGGCCGAAATCACGGATTTCGGAAGAGAATGAGGGAAAAGAGAGAATGATGAAAGAAGTCAGAAAAGGCAGCAGAATGTTTAGCAGAACAGAGATGCTCAAATGGCCCCAATTCTTTCATCTGAGCAGCTGTGAGGTAGAACCTCTAATCTCTTCTTGGAAACCAAGGCGTCCTTTTAGGGACCGTGGAACACACAGTGTTATCTTTCTTCTGTTTCCGGGAACCAAAGCTTAGCACAAAACCACGTCATTCGCAAGGAAGAAGGGCAAGGAAAACTTTTCACCTTCTGTTACGATTTCAACGAACACGAAAATCAAGAATCCCATTTCAGAATGCTACGCTTCTTCGATTGCGCAAGAAACCTTCCGCTTTGGCACGTGCCTATTGAATTAATAGTACAATAAATTACGGACGTTTGACGTTTTGGAATATATTTCTTGAAGATATCACTATCTTCATACCTGTTGCTTTTACGATGTAGTAGAAATGTTTCGCTTCACATTTTCAATTTAGATCATAAATATTCCATTCGTTCTTTATCCGCGTTTATGATTGAATATGTTGAAAAAAGTAAAGTCAAGAAATATTCTCTTAATAACAATATTAATTATCAATATTATTGGTATTACTTTACATTGATACCTTCAAACTTTTAACCAAGTTTTACATTTACGAGAAATTCAAGTAGGAATTAACTCGTTAATTGGCGTTAGACAACGTAGTCCGATCAACGGGAGTTTACGGAAGAGTCAGTTAAACAACGGATTTATCATAATCCTCCTCGCGATTCCATTTTTACTGTCATTTTATATAACGCATGTCTACTTTCCAGAAATCGGAATATTATCTCAAATATTCGACAACAATCATTTTTTATTGAAACCATACCATGAACTTCAAGTAGCCCGTTTCCATAATAAAGGGGACATTCATAACGATAACATTATGAACAAAACAATTGAATCCACGTTACCAATACAACGGAACAGGAAATTGATTTCTCATCATTTTCTTTCAAAGATCCTAAAAAAGAACTCCCCGGTCTCCCATTTATGTCACCCACAGTTCTTCAACGCTCCACTCCCTTTCTGATCTACTATGAACATTAGTAAAAAAGATAATGCAGTGTTCGAAAAGGATATGGACATGCCTGAACAAGGAACTGAGAGTTTAAAAATAATTAGTTTATTTTATCTTAGTACTCTATGAAGACATAGTATGTATCTTTGTCTTTTCAGATTAGTCTGAATAACCTGATTCATCTACACAAGAAATGAATCGTACTTACGAATGTCGTAGGCACAGTTTATATCTCAGGATATGAGCATACTTACCTGAAACAAAAGAGACTTACATTAGAATATACCGCATGCAATGACATTGATAATCATGCGTACCCCTTTTACAAGTGTCATAATTCAACAGCTTATATTACAATTAATTAAACTTATATTCCAAATAAATAGCAAATAAATGGAATTCATCAAAAAAATTCTCCAAGCGAAATAGGTCCGTTTGGAACGTTGTAGTGTGAATAGAACCTTCACAATAATGTTGGTTTCTCTTTCAAATGAAATATATTAGATGACCATTCCAATGTATGAAATTCGTAATTAACTTGCGTAACTTAACTACTTTTTGAAAACACGTTATACACGAATACACACGATTAATTATTTTAACACTCCTTCATTCCAAACTAAAATTGGGTATGTGGAAGAGTGAATGATCTTTAGAAATTATTGGCAATAAACCCAAGAACGTCCTCTTAACTTGTGCTGTGGTAGTTGGTGGCTGTGATACTCCCTATTTTTCTCAATCGTCTGGAGGGATTTCTCCATCGCCTCGTCATTCCATCCACTAGATGATGTTCTTAAAGAGAAATTTATCTCGCAAACATTTAAGAACAGACCTCCAAAATGTGTAGTTAAAGAAACGCAAGTTTTATTTACACGGATCATTATTTGATTACAAGTCAGTTTATTGCAAGTTCAGTAACATTGCAAACATGATAAAAGTGAACTGCGTGAACTCTCACATATTCGCTGATTGTGGCTGTCCATTTACTTTCGACGTGCGTTTCTCGTCTTATTTCTCTATTAGATAATTAATTTTAATATTCTAATGTGTTTTCGACATGATTTGTATCCATTCATACCATATTCTTTCTATGCAGGACTTCGAATGAAACTTGAATTCTTGAAAGAGCGATTTAATCACAAAATGTAATCCTTCATGTGACATTTTCGAGACATTATGAAGAGCGGAAAGGAAATGTTTCTATATGACTTTTAGTTCACGTCACAACAAGTTTTTAAAGACTTACTGAAGTTAAGAAGGTGCGCGTGATACATTAAGAAAGACACGTTGTGTCAAAGCTTTTCAAGTATTCAGTGATATATTTTAGTAAACAGGAAACTGCGGAAGTCGCAGAGACGACAGTGATGGTGGCGTTTTTAGTAGCGTGGCGACGACGTTTAAAAATGTCAGAAACATTCTGGGAGACATGCTACAACCGCCTGTTTCGGAGCAGCTTTTTAATATTTTCCCCAAGTACTTTTCGTTAACTCATGAAGAACGATGAAACACCAGCTGTAAACCACGATATCATTTCACGGTCTGAATGAAATGGATCGCCTGATATATACTCATATGAAGAGCTTGGGGCAGCAACAAGGAAAGCCTCACCGACCACAGGAAGTCTTCCGTTATCCGTAAATGTTAATACTTCGATTTTTTTGGGTAAGTGCTTACATTCTTACTACTTTTGTTAAGTGCCTTGTATTATTATTATTATTATTATTATTATTATTATTATTATCATCATCACCATTATCATCATTATTATCATCATTATTATCATTATCATTATTATGTCTTGTTCTCTTATGAAAGGCTGGGGGGAATATCAAAATGAGACACATTTGAACCAAAATCGAGAAATTACAATTTGGAGTTGTGGGAGTCTTGTTACTGCTACAAGCTCTTCACTGAGAAAAAAGAAGTATCTGTAACAACAATGTTAGAATAGTTTGAAAGAACGTGTGGAATGAAAAAGGTGAATATTACATTTAACTGACTCCTGATTAAGCAAATCGAGTGTGCGGGTATGTAAAACAATCCCACGATGTTACAGCGAACAATACCTGTTCGGGATGTTTTTAACATGCCTGAATGCATCATACAGGAATCCAGTTGACTGTGAACAAGTACTTTTCTCAGAGTTACTCATTGCTCTACAGAGATATACTCAAAATTTGTTTGGTAAAAAGAGAACAAAACTAGTGGATACACTAAAACTTTGGCGGGGAAGTGTCGCCGTTCACGTGACCCCTGGCTGCTGCGTCGCCACATCGAATGGCCGGCGCGTTTATCGCCCCGCCCCCTTTTACGAGAGAAGGCGGCGGGCGGGCGCCGAGACGCTTAACTTCCGTGAAATATGGGTCACGCGACTCGCGGCTTTATGTCTCTTCCGACAGTCGTTACGATTCTTTTAATTACCATAGGATATGGGGCGTGGGCTTTGAGGAAACAAGATGCAAAGCAAGAAAAGGTGGAGGGTGGGAGGGAGGAGAGAGGGCAAAGGAAGGTGTAAGGGGTCTGTGAATTCTGGTACATGGATGATGTGGTTTGTCAAATGTTATTGGTTTGATCGCTGAATCTTTGTTCACATCTAACACCCTGGGGCCTAGTCCGAACATGTAGGTTCGTATCATATCCTAATGCTTCTGTGGGAATTTCTTGGAGTTTAAAACTTGATATAATTTTCATTTTTCCATTATCGTTACTAAAAGAAATTCATATAAATAACTTTCAGTTGCCCTAATTTAATTGCTAATGATCTGCAATTCCTGATGATGCACATGGACGCGGAGGGAGTAATGGGAAAATTCTATATTCACCAGAGTAAAGACTAATATCGATAGAATTGTATTGTGATTTAAAACTTCGCACATTATTTCAAATTTTAGTTTGAATCCTTTTCAGCTTTCATCATATCATACTAGGCAATGCTGACCTGATGTAAGATGCAATGTTTAAATTTAGGAAAGTGTTTTTTAGCCAAAATAAAAGAGTTCTTACGATATTAAACCAAGTATTTCATTTTATATCGGGCTTTACCAAATCTTCAAAGAGGAATTTGTATAGGAATCAAACAAAACCTGAATTACTCAGAAGATTTTCCCTGACTATCTTATTACGAAATCCTGTAAGTGATGACAGGCATGATCAGTAACAAGTAATGTATAATAATCCTACTTTTCTTTGTGGCACGCTATGCAAAACCTATCACGAACTATTATTTTTTTCCGCATCATTCACGTGTCAAAAACGTAGACCCCTTTTCAAACTTTTGTTACCAAATATATGAAGTTTACTGCTACAGGGATCAGAGATCGGTTCTTTAAAGCGTGCGAAAGTCGAGCCCCTTTCCTATCGTGGAGTTATCTTTGAGTAGTACAACTGACAACAGATAACATTCTGTGTGTGGTTAGCAATGAAGATGCAAGGAATATGCTCCTGTGCATGCGATGAATTACACAAAAGAAAGTATCTTTTTAATGTCGCTGTCCCAATAAAACGGAATTGTAAATGCTGCCGTGCACTTAAAAGTAAACATGGTATTAGTAACTTCATCGAAATAACAGGCAATATACAGACACCACGGAACTAATAATACATTCGTTGTTAAGTAATAATACTTACATAAAAATTTGCGGAGCATATCGAGGCGCCTTTGAAAATAAGAAATAGAACTCTTCGTGGAACCAAAATTACACACGCAACCTGAAAACTATTATTTTTCCACCACAACCGTCTAAACTTTAAGGAGCTATACCTCCCGAGCACGGTTATCTCGACAGTCGCGACATCGTTTTACGTCGAATACCCCATCCTCCTCTTCTTCCAAAGTGTCCCACGCTGCGTTGAGAATCACACGTTCTTTGATTAGTCAGGTACACGAAATCAATTACCGCCCAGCGCATTAAAACGCAGAGAACGGTCATGAAGCACGACAAAGGCGAATTAGTCACGGCGCGACTCACACATACACAAACGCACGCACGCAGGCAGGCAGGCCGGCCGGCGGGGCATAAAAGTCCGCCTCATTCACGCGTCGTCCGTGAATGGCAATTGGCATCTGCCATGAGGAGGAGGCCTTGCGGGCGCGGGCCGCCTCATGAATGGAGGCGCGACGCACGCGCGCCCTGATAAGGCGCCCGCCGCTGCGCCGCTGTCTTTTCGATTGCGCAGCGCCGATAGGCGGCGCCCCTGCGCCGCGGCCGCGTTTCAGAGGCGGTTGCGCAACCCGCCCCCGCCCCGCCCCCGCCCCCGCCCAAGAAAGAAGGCAGTGGGACGCGAGCGCATGGGCGCTAGGGATGGGCGATTATTAAATAATAATTGATTAATGTCTAATCGACGATTTTTAAAATTAGATTAATATGCATTGATTAATCGTCCCGACTTAATCGATTAATCATATACTCCATTAATTTTGCACATGATTTAAATAATGTGTAAATTCGTTTATTTGTAAATGAATTAAAAGTTTAGTAATTTTTAGAAGCACGGCACGATTTAATTAATAATATTTGTTTATTCTTTATTTAAGTATCTAATATACATTCCACACGTAATGATAAGAAACGACTAAACTCTCTTTAAAAGGAAAATGGTTGTACAATTTCTAGATACAGTAACACCAATAATTGTAATCTACGATATACTTAGTTGAGGATGATTTTAGGAAAACTGGTAATTCTGTCACTTTCTTATTTCATACTGAATATAATATTATAAATAAAATATTAGATCATATGCAGTAACTTTTCTCGTCTCTATTATGTTTTGCAGTTAGAAAGAGATAAGCAGAACTGGAATTCCGTTAAGTTTGAGTTTCGTTTAAGTTCAAATGGAGAGATGTACGTTCATATTTTGCTAGTCTTGAAAAATAATATATGACTTAAAACAATCGAGCTAAAAATCGGAAAAAATTAATCGATGTGCTCATAAATCGAAGTAAAAATAATATACATCAATTTTTCGATTAATCACATAAAATAATAGATTGTTGTACTAATCGTGATTAAATCGCCCATCCCTAATGTGTGCACTGCGCTCGGCGCCCGGGGCAACTTGCATTTGCGCAACTCCCCTCTCCGTGGGTCGATTCGTATCCCGAATTTCTTATCTATCTAT